>QQSS02122188.1:0-165214 GCA_003687565.2 Craspedacusta sowerbii
CGACCCCCACCCCCACCCCATCCCCAACCCCATCCCCAACCCCAACCCCAACCCCAACCCCAACCCCAACCCCTAAACAATTGGACAAAAAGAAAGGCAAACTGCATAGGGAGAGAAGGGCAGAATATAATTTGTCTAATACTTTAAATTTAATAAATTATCTACATAAAGTACTGTAGCTTTGAAGTAAAGAATCTGTAAGGCAAAAGTGACTCATCTTTCTACGATTATGATAATGCTCCTCCGATTTATAAGGTAACCGATTCAACACCTAAAGACATTACAAAAAATATAAATCCAGATTAAATAAGGGTCATAGCAAAGTATTATAGTTGAACTTTTTTTTGATTAATATATTTGTTTGAATAGATAGATATTGATAAGGTGCAGTTGGAGTCAATAAATAAATTGAAATTTACAAACCATATTATATTTGAATTTACAATAAAAGGTAAGTAAATGTTATTTTTATTTTTAGATTTAGTTGTGTCTGAGACCTGCTATAATTTCATCTATCATTATGTTAACTACTGTTTACCATAGTGTCCCATTATAAAGCTTTCATCAGGCGAGTCTCATTATTAAATCCGAAATTCTTTTTGTGCAATACTTGACATCAATTTAAAAATATCTAGTCCTGAATATGTTGCGCTATATACTTGGAATAATTAGCGTTTTTGGCTAACGTCTATGACTGATGACAAATGGTGGATGAAAGTAAATTCTCCTTAAAGAGTGCGATGCCAAATTAATTGTATTAAATGTCTAAGATAGTTCATATGCTAGTAGTGTTTTCGAACTCATAAACTTTAGTAAGGAAATTGTGTTACTCCAAAGTATAATGTTTTAGCTTATGATTAATTATCAAGGCAGACCATTCTAATAAACCATCTTTAGACTAAAAAATTTGATTGTCCGCACTTCGATTGCCATATTTGTGATCTATAATGTGTAAACTGCGTAGTTATAGGGAACGAACAATGTATGCTATAAAATTGTAATAATTATGGAATTGTTTGTTACTCCTGCGTTCCTAACTATAATTTTTTGAACGGAGCTTGTTAGTGCAAAGTTAAAACTTATTTATAAAATTAATAATGCGTTCCTTGCCCGCAATCAAACTGTCTAATTTGTCAAATTGATAGATGCTTTGGATGCTAAATTAATTTCTAGTTAATTGATAATAGAAATTGCATTTGCCCTCTAGGCTATTACTAATCAGATAGATAATGTCTTTAGTGTAGGCAGAGCTGCTATGCCTGCTTAGATCTTTTATGCTTAAAGTGTAAAGAAACATTTATTTTAATTTAAAATTAATGCAGATGTCCAGTCAAAACCTTTTTTATTAATCAACGTTGTGCACTTTGCAGTTAGAATTGTTAATAGTGCGATCAAAATAAATGTACACGATGTTCTTAAATATATTTTGTGTTACAATAAGGGTTATGTCTTTGTAGTTTCAAATAATTGTATGATTGTTCACCCTGCTAAAATTCAACTATGAATAAATAATGCTCTTGTCCTTCTCTAAAATTTAAAAAAGGAAATCTCTGCATAAATTGTACTTAAAATTGCTTAGCATGTACTTAATTAGCTTGTTTAAGCTGCCTTTAAGGTTCCGAATTAAATAATGCAAGATGTGAGATAAACAAGAATTTAAATTTGACTGTGATTTTAAGCACTATTATTTCGGCAATAATTTTATTAGTGATAGTGGTAGTTGCTTATAGATACGGAATGGTTCAAAAATTAAGAGAATGGTTAAGAGGTCCTTAAACTCGATACCAGGTTTAAGTTTTCAGAAGGTAGATTTCCTAACATATCTTCAATAATTAAATTTAATCAGCACCGAAATAGATATAATAAATTTGTTTTTGTTTTAATTCAGATGTTAAAGGCCCTCTATGCAAGTGCAAAAGTTGCAGCCATTTTTATCATTATATATGCGTAAAATAGCTGATAAAAAGTGACAAGAGATGTCCCTACTGCAGGAATTAACTCGGCATTTTTAATTGATGATAATGACTATAAATATATATTATATTATTCATTACAGCATTTACAAAAACTGAGTTTATGTTTATCCCAATTAGATCCTGCAATAAGGACATCTTCTGTCAGTCTGGATCAGAGTAACTATACATAGAACATGATATTTGTGGTTACACTGAATGCACCGATAAATTGCACTTTAAATTTAATTATTAAAGCAAAAACATAATTATTATATTTATTATTGGTTTACCTGAATTCTATGTAAACTTACCGCATTCTAATTATGCTGTGGCGGTTAGTTTTCAAGTTTTAATAAATAACGTAGCTTATCTGTCCACCTGAATTTATAAGCACACAATATCAATACTATCAAAGATAACACTACTGAAATACTCAACAGAGCACCGAATAGACTATTTGGAATGCATCGATTTCCTAAGTATTAATATCCTTAGCTGCATTTTTTACATTATTTATCCTATTAACAAGAGTCACAGTTTTAAATACATTTTAAGCATATATTTTAATGATTATACTTACCCTTTGGACAAATGCAATTTTTTTCAGCGGCTTAATACTAACAACTTTTACACGTCGTCTCAGATAAGAAATAGTTAGAAGGACAAATGCACATTCCTTTTAAAAGCTAAAAGCTTTCTTTACATTGTAGACATGAATTGGATTAAAGACATGATTTACAGTTTTATCGGCATTTAATGCATCGATCTAATTCAAGAAAATATCCTTGCACACACTAACATAATTCTCCATTCAACATAAAATTGTCATTGCAGGAATAACAATTATGTTATGAGCAAAACTGGCAAAATGAATGTTTGCAAACTAAGCAACTATCGTTTAAAAAATATTATCCTTTTAGGCACTAGCAAAATCCATTATTTAGTTTTAAATTTGAATGACATAGATTACAAGGATATGGGGATTCTTAATTGACACAAAGATTAATTGGACATTAGTAATTTCCCATAATTGCACAATTTTAACATTGATTATCGCAAATTTGGCAAATTTTGTGCGAACATTTATCAGATACTAGAGTGAAAGCACATTTAAAAATTTATTATTTATAGACTAAAATCATTTGTTTAGGAGCGATGCATTTGCCTAGTTGCAAAGTAAACAATCCAAAACATTCCTAACATATCATATTTCTACTACATCGATTACAATTTGTCGGGCAATTTATGTTTTTAGACTTTATTAATTTCTTCCACCAGTATTAATCTGTCATAGAAGTCAGCCAAAATCTATTGTTATTATAAGTGTATAAAGTAACATAATTTAAAGCTGTTATTTTGTAAGAAGTGTTGATGACAGCACAGAAGGAATTGGCTAAAAAGTAATGAATTTATCCTTAGAGTTGAGTAGTGGGACATTAGTAAAGACAGTACTAAGCATATTGATAGACAAAGTTATAGCAAAGTTGCGTTGGATAGATGACTTTCAATAAGAAATAGAACATAAATATTAGATATTTGGTATGAATTAAAATTTGAGAATTCAAATGAACTTATTTAATTTTATCCATAACTTAGAAAAAACTATTTATTTTTATATGATTAACAGAATTCTATTTCGATTTGCCAAAAATCATTACAGTAACCTCATTATCAGCTGTCCTGGGTTTGAATGCAAGGGCATCTCAATCTTAAATCAAAAATAAGTATCACCTCCTAGCTAAATAATTCCATCCTGACATTAATCCTTCCTAGTCTGCCAAATCAAGATTCAATTAAATCAAACTAGCATACTAAATTCTAAGTGACTAAAATAAAAGAATTCTCTATGATAAAGGAATCGACCCTTTATAATCTAAAAGATATGATTCAGCCAATTAGCCATTTTAAGAATTTGCTAAAGAATTTTATAAAGCAGGAAAAAATAGGAAAAAGTAGTCTTAGTTTAATAAAAAAGAGTCAGATCACCTTTACAGGAAAGTATAAATTTCATTTTCAGAGGCCATTTTAGGCAAAACTATCAAACTTCAAATTTAAAGAAATTCAGTTTGCATCACTTGCAATGGATCAAGATGCAAGCCTGGAACTGCTCCAATCAGATGTCCTGCCTGCGGTGGTTCTGGATCAATGTTGTTTAGGCAAGGGCCTGTAACTATCAACACCCCTTGCTCCAAATGCGATTAAAGCGGAATGGTAATAAAGTCTCAATGCATTAGCTGTTAAGGTCGTGGATTTAAGTATGAAATATAGTAGTAGTAGATAATAATATAACCAGGTATATAAAATAAATAACAAATAATTCTCAAAGGTAAAGGAAACGCTTGTTTCGACGGCTCTAATAGTGACCTAATTATTTAAGTTTAGGTCCTCCCAAGTATTCACTTCACTAGAAAAGGACTTGATATATTTTCAATATGTTCAATAACTATTTCTCAGGCTGTTTTAGGAACAACCATGAACATTCCAACTTTAGCAGGATAATAACCAATTAAGATTAAAAGTGGTAGTCAAGACGGTTAGCAGATTGTGCTTGAAGGAAAGGGAGTAAAGAAAGGTTTAAAAAGAGGAGATCATTACATAAAATTAAAGATATTAATTCCAAAGAGTTTAACGAAAAAGCAGCGTTAACTGTTTGAATAAATATCGAAGTTTGAAGAGATTCAATCTTCTTCAGGAAATAATAATTAAACATTCTCTCGACTAAAGAATATGTTTAAATGAATAATCTATCATTTTTGCAAGATATCTAAAAGAGCATCATGATCTTTCTTTGCCTAATTGCTTTGAATTTATTTGATACCTTTTTGATTTAGCCTCAGCAAAATCTGTCTGCAGGTATCCATCTTATTTCGCTTTACATTAAGCTTATCTAGTAGTTAGAAGTTATGTTTTAACAATCTACTATGCTATTTTTAGATCTATTAGTATGCAACGGCCAATTTATCACCGTTTGCGACTATCTATTTAAAGGTGCGGGAATAAAACTAATCAGATTCATTTATGATCTGAATAGATGCTAATATATTATCCAGTTGTCTATCAGTATTTAGGATTGTGTCATTTAGTGACTATAGTTCATTTTTAGTTACAACCATTCTTCTAGAACTGCTAAACTCTGTCATCAATTTAAGATTAGATAAATTTATAACTAAATGATCTAAAACTATGACCGCAAACACCTGCTCAAGTACCTTGATAGATTTCTTAATTCTGTTGTATTTCCCTAACTGCCCAAACACTAAAGGCTGCGTTCTTAATGGAATTATTTTCATTCATTGCTTTCGGCCGATAAAACTTAGCCTTAACGCATTTAAGTCTATCTAAACATCATTGAAAAATCACTGAGCAAAGAAATTGAGTAGAAATAAAATAAATAGAACCTGAGACCACTTAAAATCACAAAGAATTAGTTCTCTAAGTAGCAAAGGTAATTACCGCTGTTCAATGGAAGTTTGTTTTCAATGACTAAAAGAGTATTAAATAATTTTTAGCGAGGACAAGGACTGTTTGAAAGTATAAATGCTGATTTGATGCATAACTAAAATTAGAGAAAAAAGACTTCGAATAGATTTTTGTCAATTGCTAGACAAAAGCTCTGATTGTTTTTGTATTAAATTTTGCGCCATTTTATATAATGTTTCTTAATACTCAACAAGTATACAGATTGCAGACAGCTCTTACTTACGCTGCTTCACTTGATGTTAAGCATCGCCAATAAGCAGATAAATAAATAAATAGTCTCAGAGCTTAATCTACTTATCCTCTGCTTTTATTTACATTTATTCAAAATCAAATATCCAACCACTAAATCGCTTTGAGAGCTTCTATTTAATTTAAATTGTGGTCGACAAGTTATAAAAATTTACAATAATGTGATGTTTTGGCATTACAATCAACGGTGGATTAAGTCAAAAAAAATATTATATCGTTTTATGTTGCAACTTAGGACAAAGTGGCTGCTCAATTATTATAAGTAATAATAAATATTGCATCAAGGGATTTCTTCTATAAATGGCCTTCATTGATAAATTAAATCGGAATGCAGGCTAGCGGCAACTATTCTAGATTGTTGAGATCAGTCAAAGTTTTAAAAAAGATTACATCGAGGTATTCTTATTAATTTAGAAGCGATCCCCTTTATTAATAAATAATTTATGTTTGTAACAATGTACATTCATTTTTTTTATCAATCTGTCAACAAGTTTTAAAGGATTCTTTAATTACTTTAGATCCTTTATGCTATAAGGTCTTAAAAACACTTATGAAAATATTTTATAACTTAAACTATCAAGACTTACATCCCCATTTTTAAGACAATTTACAGATATGGATGGGCATAGTCACTCAAGTTATGAAATTGTAAAGATAAATCAAGGGATATTCATTGATAAAATTAAAAGGAGCTGCTATGCAAGGTCTAATATTGTTCGCTAACAAATATAGGGATGATATTGGTCCGATGATTAATGAATTCACAAATCATATCTGGTAGCTTTGTAAAAGCAAGATTTCTAATTAGCATTAATAAGTGTTAACAAGCGGGTTAAAGTATTTCAGAAGCTTAGTTTATTGGAAGGATATGTAAGCATTCTTTTTGAAAGGATTTAATTAAATAATTAAATATTTAATAATGCCTCAATTATTACCAAATAAAATTTAATAGGAATTGTTATAAGATTAAATGTAAGTATTTTTTTAAAAATTATTTTCAAGAAGTGACATTAATTCAACCAGGAGTTCAGCTGTTGATCTTTTGCAATCCCTTTCTAGACACTTCAAACCATTTCAATTCTACCAAGACCTCATTCTTGGAATAGCTAAGTAAATAGAATCTGGATCAGTCAATACATTGAATATTGTATTACTTTGCAATATTTTAGTTGATGGATTGACAAATACTTTTAGAGCAGAAGACGGATGCATATAAACCCACCTTCCTATATAGGTAGTATTATGCGCTTATTAAAGAGTGGTAAGGGTAACTTTTAATATGATATATTCTCTAATGCAATCTGGGAAAAAACTAAATTAAGTATTTCCACAAAATCAGTTCGTTTATCTTATGCGCTTTGTTTCCAATTTTAGGAATCATCTCCCTAGGGAAGATTTATTTGCTATTATTAGTCTAATAAGTATGGTAATAAAGAATAGTAGTGGGAATATTAGATTTATAGCAGCAGCTGTTCTTTCTGGTTTAATTCATTATCGAATCAACGACCTAAAATAATATACATTAAAGATTTATTATTTTAACTAATCTAACCATAAATTTTTAATGGAATCATGCAGTCCCATTTTCTCTTTAATTCAGGTGGAGCCGATGAATCCTTATTTAAACCTATGCTTAAAGAATTTAATAGATGTAATCAAATGCTAAATTTCCATATATTTTAGACCATTTTGTAGTTTATTTAACGGTATAATAAAGAAAATAGATTCTTTTTCGTTCTAGCGCGTGTTTTAAATTTTTGATGCTCTTGGAACTTTAATAAAATTTTCAATAAATAAATAAATAGATGTGATAAAAATCATATAAGAATAAATGCTTTAGACTTTTAATTCAATTCTAAAATCAGGTAAAGATATTTCTAATTTTATTTTTCAGATTTTAGCAATTATAGCTCAAAATTCAATCTCTGTTCCCAAAATATGCAATGATCTCCTGGTTTCAGTTCTGGATAAGGCAAATTGGATTTAAAATAACAGCTCACTCTTCTTGTCATATATAGCCTATTTGAGAGCTTGCAGTAAACGCAATCCTTAAATTTATATAAAATTTAGTTCATAAATTCAACAGCTAACAAAGGCCTTAGTTTCTTTGGGTAAAGATTATTCATTATTTGCGCTTTTAACCAATATTATTTTGCATCTTTAATTTCAACATTTATTAAATTCTGGATGGTTTAGATTTATTATATAAATTACAGTAAATCTCTATAGCTAGTCAGCAAATAACCAATCTACTTATTCTGATAAAAAATCTGTGCGTCCTGCTATTAATAAATACATGATAACATTGATATCACTTATCTTGAGGGTTGGTCCAGTTTAGATTATCATTAATTAGGTATTGAATTTTATTAGATTAATAAGTTGAGGCATAATCTCCTACTATAAATTTTAGTAAGATAAAGAATTATAATTTCAACCATTCAAAGACGCGAAAGAAAAATCATATTTCAAGGTATTTCAAGGCTTTTATTTGATCCAATATCGATTCGAATCATTCCGAGATAAATTTGGGTATAATTGTTTAGCGCATTAATCGACAACTGCATGAATCAACGGTTGATATGGTTATCATTAAAATAATAACAGGTAAATACATAAGATCAATCGTTTAAAAAATTAAAATAATTATAGATATAATACATAGATTTAAAATAAGATTAATAAAGAATTTTAATAACTAATTATATAAGTAATTTATAAAGCATCCAATAAATAATTAGATTGAATTAACTTTTATCTTAATAAAGACAAGTCGGATTAAATAAGCTCATTACGCGAAAACAAAATCAAATATGAATCAATCAGAATTATATTTTCATAACAAAATAACCTATTTAATTATTAGATTTTATTATTTTTGATTTAAATTAATCTCCCTACATCTATAGATTATGAACGATTCGAGCCTTTCCTTTATATTATATTTAATTCTGGTTTATTCTATAAAATTTAATCTTAAAGGAGATTAAGCCATTTTAAAATTCTTTGCTTTTCTATAAAGAAATTCTATAATTAATAATTTAATTTTTTCTTTTTATAATTTTTTATTTTTTATTTTTCAGATATTTTATTAATATCATTATTTCAGAATTATAAATGCTCTTTTAAAAAACAATCTATTTGAATACTAGTATTATTTCTGAACGGACTCTGCTCTTTTCAAATGAATTTTAATAAAATAAACACAAACTTCTGTTTTTTCTAAGATTTTTATATAATTTGTGGCTAAGCTAATGCTTTTTGAAATATTGCTGAGTTAATTACTAAGTTTAAGCATTTAAGATTCTATTACATAGACTAAGATTGTCCATTATTTTATCCTAATGTTGTGAAATATTTTTAAAATTTTATTTCTTCTTTAATTGTTGAGCGTTTAATTATACCCTCTTCTTGAGATATATATTATTCAATCTTTTATTCATTTAAATATTTTAGTTTCTTATTCTGAATTTTATTTCAGGTGAAATAGTATCGTATTGATATTTTAGATCCAATATATTTGATAATTAATTAAGGAATTTACGAGAGCGGCAGCTAAAATTCTTACGAGACTTTTTCCTCACAATTAAAGTGCTGATTTTATTTTATTATTTTGCTCTAATCTATTGACAATTCCTTAGGTGAGCTTTATAGTTGGTATTCAGATCGAATGTAGAAAGTCTATGAGATGCGAAATTCATAAACATTTTTCAAATGAATTATTTTAATTTATTAAAAGAATAGGTTCAGTCTTCCTTACTAAGATTTAAAGTATCGGCAAAGTCTCTCTAAAAGTTAAAAAGGATTATGATTTAGATGTAAAGTTAGATAAAATTATAAAAGTCAAAATCTGTAAGTTTGGTAGATGCTATATATAAAAAAAAACAGTAAATAATAAATTTGGAAACAGAGTTTTGTAAAATTGATTTAGATAAAGTTCAATTTAAAAATAAAATTTTAAATTTGGGTCACAAAAATAAAAGTAAATATTCAACAAGAAATCCACTTGATTTTCTAGTAAAATAATTGTAAAAATCAAAAATTAGATTGACTAAGATAAATAAAGTTATTAAAAAGAACTAAATTAAATAGTAAAGGGGAAAATTATGCAAGAGTAACATTAACCATGAATAATTTTGGGATTATATTCATGATGTGAAAAAAAAGAGATTTAGGTCATTAATATGAATGGATAATAATTGTGTCAAGATTTATTCAATATTTTTTAAAATAACTGTAATTTGTAACAAGAAGCTATTATTTTTGTTTGTTAAGTTCAATAATTTTATCTTTAATTAATTAAATCTCGTTAACTAATTCTTAATTTTTCAGTTATTGAGTATTGATTTATTGATGCCAATTATCGATTTCCTAATTTAGCAATTAAAATTTCTTATTTATATCTCTGAATACTAATTTTTATAGTTATGACCTAACTTTTTGCTAAATTTAAAACTAAAGATCAAATTTGGTACTAATTTTGGCAGATATTTGCTGTTTTTAATCTTAGCTAGGAATTAAATATTTATATCTTTTAAGGCAACTTGTCTCTTAACTAGAATCTTAAACCATTTGATTAGTTCTATACCTCAACATTAGACTGGGCTTTTGGTAACTAAGCATAAAAATTTATATACAAAATTATTAGTAATATTTTCTTCATTATATTTCTGTTAATGAAATCTATACTACTTCTTTTACTTTACGCTAATATTAGCGCTTGTCCTATTTAAATAGTTTAGCTGCTAATTGATTTGCAGGGCTTTATGGGTTGGGATCACATAATAAACTTCTAATTGACGTCAATATTGATCCTACATCATAAACAGGACTCCATTGTGTAGTTAAAACTTATTATTATATTACTATCAAGACAAATAGATCCATTCATGTAAATATTAGGATGGAACATTTTAGTTATAAATTTGACTGTGGGAGCTTTATTTGGATAATCTTAAGTAAATTAAAGTGTTAACTTAAACACGCCGTTCTACCATGGAGTTTAATCTTGACCAAAGATGACTGCCTACCATTTAAGGATATTTTATTCGCAAGGACTTGCCGTGAAGCCGTCATTATCTTCCTATTTAAGACTTTTTAAATCCTTCATCAATCGTTTGTAAGATTGAGCAATCATAATTGAATATAATAAATTCCATTCATTTTTACATTTCTTTATTCCTTTTTTCATATTACCAAAACATCTTTTCTAAAACCTTTCTCTCCGCTCTCATATATAAATTCTTCAATAAGTAGGCTATAAAATCGTTATAGGTAAATCCAAAATTGAAATATTTGTTGGGATGCTCTTTCATTCTAAGAATTTTATCCTAAATGGCTGGGGTGGTTTGCTAGAAAGGGTTAGAGTCTTTGTAATACTATATATCATTTAACTAGAGTTTACTTGGCAATCCTAATAGTTTAAACTTATTCATTTAAATCAATTTAATAAAAATTCATAATATGAATTGATTTTATTGTTTAAGATATTGTTTAAAGTGGATGTTTAATATACCAGAACAATTTTAAGCTATTAATGAGAAATATTAAATATTATTATAATTGGTAATGTCTTAAATAAAATAGTATGAAAGTCTAGAAGGAAAATTATTAAATTTCAAAAAAATTATGAATAGACTTTGTATCCTAAGATAATAGATTTTCGCTCAAGGGAAAAAAAATAGTGAATTGTAGTTTTAATCACTTCTGTTGCTGCAATAATTCGGAACACTCATTTTAACTAAAGATAATTATTAAACTAAGATTATCAATACTTTTGTTACTATATTTCGAAATCTCTTAAACCAAAAAAGGGTTGAACTTAATAAAAATTCTATTTAATGTTAAAAAAAAAACCAAATTCAGCAGACTTAATCTGATGATAGACTTATTCATATACTGGGAGGATCACATTTGAATCAATTTTTAAGCATAAACATTTTAAAATAGCGGCATGATAAATGCATATCGACATATGATTTATTTGTCCATCCTATTTTAGATCAATGCACATATTAAAATAATAAAATCTTAGAGTTAGAGGCTTTTATGAATGGCATTGGCTGTATGACCAAAGATAATAGTACAAATAAAAATATTTTAACTCTTTAACTTTTATAGTAATAAAAAAAAAGGAATTAAATGGAGTCAAAGCTTAAAAATAGTACAATTTTTATCAGTCGATTCTTAACTTTTTTAAAAAAGGTATTTCTAATTTATAAATTTCTGTTAAATATCATAGCCGATTGCCGATTTATTAGAAAAAATATAAACGATTTCGCATATAGGGTGTTAATTTAAGTAAAAATCATTATTAATATTAAGGAATTTTTTAAACAAATTCAAGAAAATGATAATACAAAAAAATTAGTAAGTTAATAATCTCAATTATAAAATTAAAGAATTGAAATAAAAAGAATCCTAAAGATTAATTTAAATAAGAGTTTTAAAAAGACAAATTAAAAATGATTTAAAAGATCGATCAAAAAATTCGGTATTATAAAAATAAAGAAGGCGATAATATTTCAAGGAAAAATAGTCTATTAAGTAACTTATTAATAAAAATGTAAAATAATAAAACCCAAATTTTGATAAATTTAATAACTTGCTTTAGCTAAGAAAATAAAGCAATACTAATCAGTAATAAATTAGCAATTTATAATAACTCAAAAACTAGCTTTACATTATTTTATAAAAGCTTTAAATTTAAGTTAAAGGATGTTAAGAAAAATTATAAAACAAAAAAATTCTGTTAAAAAGTTAGCATTTTAAAGTACCTTAGCTTAAAATAATAAATATTATAAAACCAAGCTAATTAAAAAGCAATAAATAAATAAATATATCATTGAAATAGCTAGATCATACATAATTCAACATTGATAGTTCGAAAAATTCAAAGAATTAGTAATTGTATTTAGAGCAAATAATGAAATATTAGTAAAGGATAAAAATTTATTAAAGTACTATCTAACTTTTAAAAGTACAATTAAGGACTACTAATTTTTTAAAGAGTGTTATATAAAATTAAAGGTAAACTTAATTAACTTAAATAAAAGCTGAAATCTAAAATAATTATAATTTGAAACTCTCTGCATTAAAAGATAAAATTAAGACTGATAAAAACATTCACATCAAATATGTTTCATAAAAGATGGTGTAATCTGTACAAACTTGGATTAACAAATAACAATACTTTAATATCGATAAAGGTAGTTTTGTCCCTGTAGTTTCATCTATCCTAAATAAATTCGATTAAATTATATAAAAAGATAAAATACTCGCTGATAGATTCGATTAGAATGTAAAATAAAAAACTCTTGAGTAGTAGATATAAAATAGCTTTACTGTAAAGTAATAAAAGCTATTAAAAAGCAAAAGAAAAATGAATAAAATAAAAAAAAATAAAAGTGAGCTTAAATATAAGTTGAATAAATAGACCAATTTATTGTAGACAATGTAAACTGAAAATATAATTATCTAATACTTCTATAAGTAATTGAATGCAAATATTTGCTTATAATTAACAGTTTTACCTTTTAAAACATTTATAACAAGATAATGCAAGAGTGTACAAGCTTAATAGATTGAATGTTTTATTATACATAAGAATAATATTGCCACTTAAACATCATAGTAATTTTAAAAATCGAACTAATAATTAAGAACAAGTGTTTTTGGAAAAAAAGGATAAATTTCAAATAGAATTCGTAACAAAAATAAACTTTTTAGATAAAGTGGAATTAATTTTATTAAGAACAAAAATTCAACCCAATCTTTTAGATATCCTCATGAAATTGAAATACAAAACTCTAACATTCGCTAAGCTTAATTTAATCCTACTTATAAATATTCAAAAAATGGCTAAAGCAACTAATTTATTAATAAATAAATATAAAATTTTTCGTTATCAAGTATAAAATCTGAGTCAAGATTCCACAAAAAAATGTAATATCATAAATAAAGCAAACAATAAAGTAAAAAAGAGAAAGAAAAGCAAAGTTATAGTAAAAATTTTGATTAATCCATTTTTAGTTAATTTAAATAAATTTAGTTTTCAAGCTCTCTTGATACCAAATAAAAGCAAGTCTTCTTAAAAATAGCAGATTTTATTTCTTTAAAACGAAATATGAGTCCAAGAAAAGCAAAATAACTAAAAAAAATAATTGGTCCTATTGATATTCCATTGTCAAAATTTTAATTAATTAAACGCTTAATTTAAGTTCGTAAAAAGCATACCTTTATATGCAAATCAAAAATTTGTTCACATTTATTGAGAGTTTACAAGTTATTCGGATACTAAGAAAATCGATAAGCATTAGCAATACCTTCTTATACTATTAATAGAGTGTGAATTATTTATTTATTATGTATCCGAAGCCTGGAGTTTCAATTACTACGGGGCTAGAGCCTTTTAACCCAAATAAAACATTTTCCTATACAAAAACTACATTTAACACTAGGGTTGAGCCTAAGATTCATTATAAAATATTTGTTAATAACTTACCTCCTTTATTTCCAAAGGTTTTACTTTAAAAACTATTTAGGACTATGGGAAATATAGTTTAAATAAAAAGATTGGATATAAAGGATAGACCAAAAAATTTTGCTTACATCATGTTTGATCAATTCTAATCAATTTACAAAAGCTAATTTTATTTAAACAAACTCATCATAGGATAGTGTTAGTTAAATGTAACCATTCCAAAATAAGGGATTAGCAGATAGCCTCCAATTATTCGTTAGTAATAATAGTTAAAATAAAAACTAAAGTCTGTAATAGTCTCAATTTAGCAATAATATCGAAAATTCATTTAAGAGAAGCAAAAAGAAGATTACGAAAAATAGCATCCTCGTTAAAAATAAAGATAACTAAAGAGGAAACAGAATAAGAAAAATTTATAAAAACTTTTCAAGTAAAAATTATAAAAATGGTAAAAACTTTAAGAATAGCATGCTAATAAAATGAAAAAATAACTAGATCGATAAAGATAAAGAAATTAAAGGAGATAAAAGTATTTTAGAAAATAAATTGATATTAGTTCTTCCTAGTAGCGATATAGAAGTAATAAAATAAAAAGCGAAAAAAAACAATTTAGAAATTAATATTAAACCTAATACCTCAATCAATAAAAATAAAATATTAATCCACCTTAACCTTAGGGCTAGGCGTCCAAAATTTTCATTCAAACTTAATAAATTCCTTTGCCTTAAAACATACTTATTAATTAAACAGGGATTACTAAACTGTTGATTTATTAATAAAAATTGCTTTAATAAGGGAATATGAATACTTAAAATAAAGATAAATAAAAAATGAATTAATAGATTTTGAATAGGATTAAGCGGTAGCAATAATAAAAGCAATAAAAATAATAAAATGCGAAGAGATAGCATCAAAAAAAGATTGAGTAATATATTGCTTTGTATAATAAAGTTCCGTCGGATAAATAAATTCTATTTTCTTATAATATAAATTGGAATTAAGTTGCCAGAAAAGGTATTCTCTAAAAAAAAATTAGACCATGGCTATTTAAGAAATGTAATTAATTTGTAGGAGCTAATTAATAATATCTTGTAAAAAAGATTGAAAAAAAACTAGTTAATAAAACTGATCCAAATTTGATGATACAAAAATTAGAGAGAGTTTTACAATAAGATACTTAAAAATTTGTAATAAAATTATGGAAACAATTGGTTTTTTAAGTAATAAAATTAGAATTAACATTATAAAAATGATATTTTTAATAGTAATCATAATTCTAATTCTTATCTCTTCTTTTTCAAAATTTATATCACGTTTTAAATCATTTTTTTGATGTTTCCCCTTGAGTTTTTCACCCTTTAAATTTTCTAAAGACTTTAATTCATTTTTAAAGGTATTATTTGTGACGCTTCGTGAGAAATATGAAGCTTACCCTCCTTGAAACTTATATTCTTCTACCATAACTTGATTTATTCCTTTAATATTATCTGAAAATAGACATCGTTCTTCAAGTAATCAGCCTGGGATTAAAATAACTTTTAAATCACTTTAGGTAAAATGAAGTCTAAGGAATGGGTGCAATCATTCTAATTTACGCTATTTTTTGACCTAAGCAAGGTTTTTATTCGGTACCGATATTCAGAGTCGTTAGACTTATTATGCATTATAATTTCACAGTAACATACAAATTACAATTAGAATTTTAAAATCTAACCCAAACTAATAATCAAGAAAGTAGAAAGCTAATAAAATGAATAACTTGGACCATAATTTAAAAGCAAATTTTTAGTTTGGTGTTTGGTCTTGTAAATGAGTTTATATACAAACATCTTCTCTTGATTTCAAGCTAATTGAATAGGGTTATTGAATTTTTTTATAGTTTTTCTTGAAATTCTTCATTTTGATTTTATCTTCATCCTTTTTAAATTTTTAGCCTTTATAATAGGTTGCTATTTCTGACCGACTTTAAACTCTTGGCTATTTCTAAATTTTTTTAAAACAGACAGATAATGATTTTTTTCTCATATTTATATTTATGAATTTTTCAATATTTTTAAATAGCATTTAAAGTTAATTAACTTTACTCACAGCCAATGAAGAATTTATATATAAATAGCTCTCCTCATTAGCATTGGATCTATTAAGAAACGGATTTTGTAATTAAAAGAAAATTGGAATTATATTGCCTCATGAAATTATGTGCAAAGATTTACAATAGCTATTTAATAAATAATTATAAGGTATAAGCCAAATAATAGGAAAATTGAAACCTTAATAATAAAGAAAAAAAATATCTATCTTTTAACAATCTGTCATCTATTATTTCAATATTACCCCTTAAGATTTTTAGGTTCTATTTATATATGTCTAATAAAGAACTTTACAAGTATAGGGTATTTTATCAATTCTAATTTTAGATAGCAAAGTTCAAATGAATAAAAAGATTATAATTTCCAACGAATTTCATACTAAAAGATTTGCTTAATAATTGAATAATTTATAAATAAAGTTTAGACAGATTAAGTATAAAAATTAAACTAAGAAAAATCTCGAGATATATTATTTAAAGAAGCCGGCCTAGAATATCATATCAAATAGTTTTAATGTAGCAATTTAAATCGTTAAAAGGAAAACTTTCGGTAACATCCTAATATTTCTACCTTCAAATTAATCAATATAAACCATTGAATTAATGCTTAATACTTAGTCACCAAAATTCAAATTCAAAATTATAAGATTGCAATTTGGTCTCCCTATACAAACCGAAAACTTACAAAAAATTATTTATCTTGGCACTGACTAAGCATTAAGATTTAAATTATCGGGTATATAATATGTGATTGATTGTGGTTTATAAAGACTAAAGTGGTTGGATACTAAAAGTGGATTGTAGCTAAAATTACAAGTTGCTGAGAGCAAGAATAAAGCATTTAAAAGATGTAGCTCTTTCAATAATTCTACTTGTTTTAGATTATACACTTAATAGACTTACAATAAATTAGATTAAATTGCAGTCCCTTAAATAATGAGAGTGGAAATTTCATAATTAACTTTGCTTTTTAAAAACCGAGGATTCTCTAACCCGTTCTCTATACCTTTCTTAACCCCTCCACCTAAATTGCATATGGCTTTAGCTCTTTAAAATTTATTCGCTTTAGGTATTATTTAAGAAGACGGTAGTTTAAATTGGAAAGGAAAATTCGCTTAATAACTTTCAATGAAGCCTGTATTTTCTATAATGATAATAAACTCTTTTGAAAGAAGATTCTAATGTTCAAAATAAATGGTGAGTATAGTAAGTATGCTTTGCATTACTGGATTATTATTTATAAATCAGAAACCGATTAGTATAATAAAATTAAAGAAAAAAATAGGAACTAAATAGGGGGATTTGTTTTTTTATCATAATCTCCTAGCTGATTATTAAAGGAAAGATTATTTAAATAGGAAAAAATTCTGCTTTGATCATAGGCTTAACTAAAATGCTTTGATTAAAGCCTTATCAATAAAAAACAACATCAAATAAAAAATTAAAAAGCTGGATTACTAATTTTTGCACAAACCCAAATTTTCAATGCCTGTAAGTCTAATTTAGACTTCTTCTGTCGATGACCCATAACCTATTCAAAGAGCAATTTTTTCAGCCACTTTTATGAATTTGGCAAAATTGAATATGGATGGATCGTATACTCATATAATATCTTCTGAAATACTTTATATTAACCCTTGCTCTATATTATCGATTGTAAAGCCAAAGTGGATAACGTTTATTGATTTGATAGTAAAGGAAAGGAAATATATGAATGAATGTAGTTAGGTGGATTAGGAATGGATATTCGAGCTGGGGGGACATTATTATAAAGACATTAGAAGATAAAATATATAAAAATAATATGAAAAAATGATATCAATAACTCCCAATCGGAAGATATTGCAAAAGAAAGGAAGAATCAATCTTGAATTTTAGGACTTATGAATATTCTTTCATAACAGAGATCCCAACAGGTCTATATCTTACTTTTTCTTACCCGTTTACACTCTCTTTATTTCCTCTTGTTTATTTATTTATTCCTAGACTTTCTTTTCGGTAATGTTATTAGCCTTACTACTCGGTGATTAGGCTTATATACTTTCCAGCGATCGAACCACTCCTAGTTTTTCAATGAGACTCTGAGGGAATATTTATTAAGGCCTTTTCTGGAATATTGAACTAATTAATCCCATGTTAGTTAATGAAAGTTGCAAGAATTATTGCTCCAACAAAGCGTCTTACTATTGAATGTTAGGTCTAAAGCTAAAGAGAATCTTTTTGGTAATTTAAGGATCCGAACTTAGCAACCTCCAATATATGAAAGCTCTGTCTCTTACATCGACATTAAATACTTTTTAAGTGGCTTATATGAGTAAAGGAATAATAAATTATTTTCCGTCTTCTGGGTATTTAATAAATACTTTAACTGCAGAAGTCAGTATTTCAAGCTGCAAAGAAGGTGCTTCATCTGCGAATTTTAGAATTACTGACTTTATATAATAAATAGATTGAGGATATATCTACTAGGCATATTATCCGTTTATCCAGACTGCTGCATTAAGAGCTTCAGGTGAGCTAGCTTTGAGCATTAGGTTTATTACATCTCCGAACATTCCATTAAAATTAAATCTACTTGGGTATTTTCGCAAGATATGCTGAACAGCACAGAGTAGTTAATTGCCTGTCTAACTAGCATTTTCAGCCTAGTTTACTTAAAGCATATATTTAGATAAGATAGTTAGAGCTTTATCAACTGATTTGTCGAACCTAACGGCAATTTTAGAGATGGCTTTGATAGTTCTATTGACATATTAAGGATCAGGCTAACTTAGGTATTACTTTAGCTAACTCAAAAGCTGTTAAAAATTTCTTTAATTTACAATTCTCACCATTATATCCAGTTTTTCATGTTTTATATAGAAGGGGTCCTCATATTTTACATAAAAAGCTTTTATCTATCCTTCGACGACTTGAGGCCATCGCTCCACTATATAGTGTATATTTCGTAGGATAACCCATTGGATTTAAGAGTTTCTTAGATTTACTAATGAGATTAGCGAGGGCGCAACCTTTTTGCAAAGACCTCTTATCAAGTCTACCTTATTTATAAACTACAAAAACCTAAAAATGGCCTTGATGCAAGAAAAAACAACCGTTGGATTCAAGTGGTTTAGCCTTGGAATTATTTTCTCTATTATATATTATGCCTCCTTTTCGTCATTCGGAACATATTTAACTAAAGATTAAAGCACAAAGACTTGTCCCCACTCCATGCAATCATTGAGTTGGTTGAGGAGTCTGTTCAGCAAGATTGAATCCAGTTTGAAAAGAGAAGTCTTGAAATTGGTTTATAGTTATCGAAGCACTGCAACTAGATTGGCTAAAACAAGATGATTGTTTTCCTTTACTAATAAATCTTGGCAGAGCTTAATTAACATATCTTTTTAGTTTGCTCTTGTTGAAACCTAAATCAATTTCGGTATACAGAAGACTGCAGTTTTTCTAACATATGGATCAGTATCTTTTAAACCTAGAGTCAAAGGTTCTATTAAATATTAGTTAAGAGAATCAACTCTTAAATACCCCATCGTACGAATTGCTAAAGCTCGAATTAGTTGATTGGTTTTATTAAGTGCGTCTCTTCTAAAATTGTTGATTGCCATAATAGCATCTTGAGGCTTTACTCTTGAATAGTTTACAATGTATAAATAAACTAGTTTTTTAACTTATAGATCTTTATCCTACAGGCATTTTATGACATGTTGGAAGAGATTCGACAGATCTTTTCCGACTGTCATTTGAGCTATGATCTTTTTGAGCGCAGTCTTACGAACATCCCTGGAAGAACTATTAAGTTATTGGATTAGTTAACTTAATTATCCTCTCCGCTCTGAATTGAAATAATTATTCATTATAAAAAAGGAATCAAAAAGTAAGGTCCATGTTGTCTATTGAAGTTTAGAAGGGAGAGACTTTGGAAGTTTGTTTGGAAGGGAGGGCTTTTTATTGCTATAGCTAGTGGACAGATAAAATCGATTTAGTCGAGGAACGTTTAGCTCTATCTAGTTGTATATAATCATAGGTGGTTATTCCATTTTTGTTTAACCAGATATGAAATATAAGAAGATATAGATCGAGAATCGAAAAAATTAACATCACCCCTGACCAACTCCAACCCACTATCTTTTTCGCTTACACCTAAATTGATTAGATTCCTCCTATTATCCCGCTTATAATAAAAGTTATGAAAAAGGATAAAACACTTGTTATCATTCCAATAAACCACTTATAATTAGCTGATCCAATACAATTATTTATCCATTTGCAGTGATGGTCAAAATTTAAAACACATTGCTCACATACTCGGCAGTGTTTTGAGCTTTCTCTGACAAATTTATTACATTCTTCGCAATAAAATTTGTTATTTTTTTTTTATTCCTATATTTCAGTTGGATCAATAAGCGATGTAACTAAAGTTGTTAGGAACACTATTACGGATATTATTGTGAATAGTATTAAGAGGAAATATTTAGAATTAGTAAGAGAAGGCAAGAACGAGTAGTAAAATAGAAAATTAGTTATAACATAAATGAAGTAAGCCACTAATTGCAGGCATGACGGTGTCCTCGTAAAAGTATGCTTAGCCATTTCAAGATAAGATTATTAAAATAATATAAAGATGCTTAATGATGTTAAAGACAGAATCCTGTTTTTGGCACCAGCTGTGCAGGCAGGCTTGGAACGTTAGCCTAACTTTGATGATTTTTAGTTTATAGCAATGATGGGCTAGGGATCTTTCGGTAAAGTTGGAAAATTTAAGCATAGGATGAGTGGACGGTATTTTGCTTTAAAGTAGCTTAACAAATAAATGATAGCTAATTTGAAAATGGAGAACCAATTACGTTAATAACTTAAAATTATGTACCGTCTTAGACATAAAAATATACTACGATTGTACACCCACTTTTAGGATTCAAGTTATATTTATCTCGTCCTCTAACTGGCCGAGGAGGGTACTCTCAAGTAGTTCATGATTAACACAGGCAAACAGGCTAGGCTTATTTAATAATCATTAGTCAAAAAGATTGTTTTTTAATTAATTCTCGCAGTTAATTACCTTCACAAATCAGATATCGTTCATAGAGACATTAAACCTGCTAACATTCTCTTTTCAAAAGGGGTAATTAAATTGGCTGATTTTGGTTGGTCCAAAACTATCTTCGACAATGAAGTTAGACATACAAAATGTGGGACCCCTATTTATTTGCCGCATTAGATGCTGCAATAAGGGCACACTCATGACAAATCTGCTGATCTATGGTGTATAGGGGTGGTCTTATTTGAGCTACTTTAAGGGAGGACTCCGTTTGAACCTTGCGGCAAGATTGAGGGAGTTTAGTTTTCAGCCCGTCTTTTATAGAATATAAAAAACTTAAAATACTAATTTAGTAAGGGAATCTCATAAAGCGCCAAAAGGGTCATTGCAAGCCTGCTGACACCTCGGTAATTTAGGATTACTATTAAAAACTTAAAGAAACACTAATACTTCGCTTAATTGTACACCAGTTACAGACTTCATAAACAACCCAAATTCATTATCAAACATTTTGCTAATCACCAGCCTGCTCTCTTCTCTGAGTAGTAGATTGGCTTTTTAATCAATGAAGAGTCTATATTAAGCCGTACAATTAAAGAAAATTAGCAAGGATAGCTAAGAAAGCGAGTCTAGTAGTTGTAAATATAGAAGAAAAGGCTTCAACAGCAACTGGCGATGACGCAATTATAACTGCGGAAGTACTTAAAGAAATGAATTTATAATTAATTCACGATTAGTCTACGCTTAATTTATTAACTGATTTTTTCTTATTTATTATAGGGCCCTTCTAATTTACTTTTATTGTTCTTTACTTGAAAGGCAGACTATCGATTCTTATGACATTAGTTCTGCTAAGGAGGCGTTACTTCAGCGGTGAATGGAAGTGGAAGGATTGTGGATGCTGCGTGATAAAAGTCCTTGCAAAAGGCCTGATCAGTCTTTTGCTGGGAAATTTAGGGAATAAGTAGGAAGGGGGATGGTTTTTATAATGAATTTGGATAAACATTAAATCAATTCTGATCTTAAATTTGCATTATAATAGGCTACAGGCACTGAGAGCTATCTAGTAATTTTTTCTCCCGAATTAAAAATAGCCTTCTCAATTCTCGACCTTCGTCTTTCGTACCTATCCAATTCAGCACGAGTAACCCCTACCTTTTCACCTCAATATTAGGATTCACTATTAAAATTCTCACAAGCTGTAATAGCGATTTTAGGTGAAAAATTTTAAAATCTTTTTAAAATTAGAGCGCTGAGAACAAATTCCCTGTAAAGAGAGCAACACTCTAGGATTGTGATAGTTGAATTAGGAAAGGGATGTGATCAAGCATATTATATCGAGCTTTGAAGATGAGTGGAACAAGTTTAGGAGGACAGTGAGAACGGAGTCTATCCAAATAGTTTTTACTAAAAAAATGGCTTAGTAAAAGAGTCGTTTCTTTAGTCACTCTCTAGAAAAGGAAGCAGATGAGATCAACCAAATAAGATAATTATTGGATTTAGAGGATTTGCATAAGAATAAATCCCAATTGCTGTAAACTTTCGATCATTGCCACACCCAATCTATCAATATTTTCACTAAGCTCAAAGCATTTGAAAATTCCCCATATAAAATTGTGTACACTCTTTGGGTCAAACTTCAACCTTCTAAACGATTGAACCATCAATTTTAAGCCTTATTCGATAGAGGGCCAGACTAAGTGGTTAAGTGGATTAGTGAGTAAATGGAAACAGTCTGCTAACTGCTGCTGATCATCTTCGAGAGAGAGAAAGGTTTTTAAGTATTGAAAAGTGGGAAGTTAGGTTAAAATATAAGGTGTTTTGTTTTAGAGCCGTAACAATTTGATTATTTTTAATCGCTATGACTTACGGAGGTCTTCAAGTCTTGATTGTTTTTCAATCCAAATTAATTACTGCATATGCTCTACAAATTGAAGGAACTTCCGACTGCCTCCCCCTTCTACTAGCACTTCATCAACAAATTCTCAGAGCCCCCCCAGTTCTTGGCTAGGGCGCCTGGGAGGGTGAATTTGATTGGGGAGCACATTGATTACATGGGATATTCAGTTCTGCCCTTTGCAATAGAGCCATGTTGCGAGCTGCTGTTTAGAATAAATGACTCTGAAAAAGTGTAAGTTCAACATATAAATCCTAAATACCCGGGGACCTCTTTCAATATTAATGGACAAAATTGCTAAATTATTGACCAATATATTAAATATTTTTTGGCAGGATACTTGGCCGGAATTACCGATTGCTAAAAACCCAAGGGCCTAAAGGTGCTTATTGCTGGGAATGTTCCTCAGGCCGCAGGGCTATCTTCTTCTTCTGCTCTGACAGTTTGCGCTAGTCTAA
Source organism: Craspedacusta sowerbii (assembly GCA_003687565.2). Lineage (NCBI taxonomy): Eukaryota > Metazoa > Cnidaria > Hydrozoa > Limnomedusae > Olindiidae > Craspedacusta > Craspedacusta sowerbii. The sequence continues at coordinate 23,649 of QQSS02122188.1, forward strand.
TGACGTCATTTGCAAATGGGCTGCTAGCCTAGCTGTAATTTTCATAATACTTAGAGAAGATAATAAGATAATAACGAAAAGCAGCCATTGCGGGAGGAGGAATGGACCAAAGTTGTTCATTGATGGGTAAAGAGGGATATGCTCTATATATAAGCTTTAATCCTATTACAATAGAATAAATAAAACTGCCTTAAGGTTTCAAGTTTATAGTGGCTAACTCCATGACATAGTCCAAGAAGGCTGACACAGCTCCTTTTAGATACAACAAAAGGGTTTCAGAGTGCAAAATGGCCATTTCAATAATGCTCAAGGCTTTACAGCTTTAGGATTGCAGGACCTTAAAAGAATTGCAAGAGAGGATGAAGATTAATCCAATTGAAGCTGCCCTCTTGGCCAAAAAATTGATTCCAAACCGAAAGCTTACAATAGTCTAAATCGAGCAATTATCATAAAGAACTGCAGATCAAATCCTAATTTAAATACCAGCAGCTAAATTAGTTCTTTAGCATAATTAGTACTTCCACCCACACAACGCTGCCGTTCATGTCTACTAAGAGGCCTCCAGAGTACACCTTTTCAAATAAATTTGCAAATCCTCTCTCTCAGACTAAGAAAAGGCAATCAAATTGGGAACTCTTATGAATCAAAGCCATTATAGCTGCAACTAACTTTATGACTGCAGTTCTCCTTAGCTTAATTAGCTCACATAGATAGCTAGAGCATAGGGAGCTTTAGGGAGTAGACTTACTGGGGCAGGGTGGGGAGGATGCAGTGTTAGTTTGGTAAGAGCGGTGGAGGCAAGCGGATTTATGAGTAAGTTGAGGAGGTTATATTTTGAGAAGAGGGGGTTGTAAGGAAGCAGTTAGGAAATATTTGAGACAAATCCTTCTGAAGGGGCTTCAATATATAGGTTGGAAAAGAAAGGTGATTGAATTCTAATGCATGTAAGTATAATGCCTTTCTCACTCATACATCTGCATAATTACATTCTTCAGCTTAACTTGTAATACCCCACCTCCCCTTACTCTCCTTTCTTTAATCCCAGCTTCACTTCAATGTTGCGATAGTTGTCAGCAGCTTTATTTACAGCAATCCTCATCTATACCTTTTAGCCTGTTTGGCACTCAATCTTCTTCTAAAGATAGAAGGTGGTCTGTTTCCAATGAGTGCTTTTTTTGTAAGGAGAGGTCGAAAGTTTTTTATTTCCGAAATTAGTAAAAATGCAATCAAACCATGCTATAAGGCCTCGTACAGGCCCTGTAGTTGTAATGGTGAAGTGACCATGATGATTAAAGTTGAGGGTTTAAACTTTATCATGCTTAAGATTGATGGTCTTGATAACCATAGTATTGGAGACAATCTGTTTGTGAGTGACAGTATCGATTAAAGGTTAGTGAATAGCTCTTTGTATTAGGCAGCTCATATCCACTCCGTAAACATCATGCCAAAATTAAATTTTCTAATGAAAGTAGGACTAATCTTCTAGTAAAGCACAATGGATCTACGCTCGATCTGGAAGGATCTAGCCCATAGGCTTTAGCCATTTATCTCGAGCCCAAAGTACACAATCTAGCATCGATTCGTACAAAAGGAAATAACCCATCCACTAAGAAACAATAATATCCACCTTTTCCACTGGCAATTTTGCATAGTAAAGATCTTCTGATATCACTGTTATCTTATCATCCAGCCCGTTTTTACTTATTATTTCTTTGCAATATTTTGATATTCCAGATTTCTCAATTGCAAAGACATGCTTCGCGCCAGCCCTTGCAGCAAAAATGCTCAGAATGCCTGTACCACAACCGATATCTAAAACATATTTGTTTTAGAACTTATCAGGATGTGAAGTGATGGCTTTCATGTAAGCTTCAGTGCGAACTCTATCCTTGAGCATTTATTAGTGGATGCTTAGATTCGCATATGAATCGAAATAATAGTCTCCAATTAACCCGCTATCTTCAATGTTCTTTAAGTTGAAGCATGTTGACTGATTGAAATCCAATTAATCCATCTCCATATTAAATCAAAGGACTGACTCTTTGCTTGCCTTGGCTTTCCCGAACGCTTTCACAACTGATACTGGAAAAATTCCTCTTATTAAAGGTTTCTTGCTCCAACGTTCAAATTATTACCAATTTCCCTTACAAAAGCTTGTCAATATTTTATCGGAGTATTAGTATTCTGTGGACTGTAAGAATCCATTATCTGATGTTATCATTTGTGTCAAGTGCTAGTCAGCTAGTTAAATTCTCCCACAAGCTATCAAAAGCATGATATGAGAAAGACCGTACTGTGAATAATTAATTCCTGCTCTTTTTGTAATTTTTTACCAGTAGAGTGATGCAGCATGCTAAACTTTCTCAGATTAAAGTAAACGATTTATCAACATAAAAAATATTTGCTATTACTACCCACTGCTGGTTTCCGATAAGGAAATCATGCTTTAATGCGACCATTCAAGTAAACGAAAAGCTTATTAAGAAATTTTGTTGAGAAAAAGAAAATCAGTGGTAATTTTGATTATGCGTAGAAGTTGTGCGGAAGAGTTGGTGGAGATGTAGGAATGTGCAGCTTTTTCTGAAATTTCTATAATTAGCTTAATATTGTGTGGCTTGATTTTCTCCATTAGCAGACTTAACTTATTTTCATAATTTTTAGCCTTGGCCCATTAACTTATTAGAATTTTACTCGTGAAGATTTTAGTTACATTATACAAGTTTATCCAGGACATAAAGGCCTCGTTACCAATTTTTTTGTGCTATCAGTATCTTATCTAGTAATTATTTGGACAAGATTCATCGAATAAGGAGGCTGCTGATGCCCAATCTTGTGTCCATCTAAACAGACTTTTAGTAACCCTTTGTGATAACATAACTTTTATTACGCTTTTTTTATAAGCTATTAAGCTTTCTTGCTTGTTGGCTCCATTAAATTAGAAATTTAAATATGAGAAACTCGTCTTAACGTTTACAAACATCAGTTCAAGTCCGACGATCCCAGAACTCCTTGAGACTGCGTTCATGTGAGTCAAATGGGATGGATCAAAGAAAGCTTCCTCGGCAACTCGAATTTCCAAGTTTTGCTGAGAGCCTGCATGAAAACTACACAAAAGCCTATAACAGGCTGATTGCGATTTTTAAGTTAAATTCAAAAGTTTAAGAAGTAAATTTGAATATCCAATAGCTATCTATCCAGCTTCAATCAATTTCTAATTCCTAGAAATTTGAATCTCTTTCAGATCAAGAATTAAGGGTTCTACTCAGAAAGGCATTTTAAGACTCCGCCTTCATTTCAGGCGCATTCCTTTCTCAACAGATGTTTAGAAAATAGTTAAAGCAATCTTAACACAGAAAAATGTGTTTTTCCTTACTAAACTTAAACGCAAACTTGATGAGCAAAATGGACTCGTTGAAGTCATGGGGTTTAGGCTAATTAAATAATGTTAATAGGACATTTGGTTTACTTAAGATATAGCCTAAGTCATTTATTTTAAAACTTGTAAAGAGGAAGCGAGTAAAGTAGTTGGTATTTGTAATATCGAAGTTGAAATCTCTGCGAGAAAATACAATTTAACAAAGGCCATCAACATCAATCAACTTTTAAACTTCGGAAAGGGCATAGGATTGCTAGCTTTAAAAGGGAATTTTTATCTTTAAATAACTAGAATAGTTATCACTCCTTCTTAAAGGAGTATCTATATAATAGATAGGCAGGCTCTCCTAATAGTTTCTCAATCACAAATTCACTAAGAAATTTTCAATCAAGGCCTTCTTCGCTTTAAATAATAAATTTTAAATTGTCCTAACTGGCCGGTCTTTAACTTAACAACTTTCATCATCGCATAAACTCCTATAATATCACACTCCCCAAATTGCTCACTAATAATCAAATATCACTATTTACACTCATAAATTTACCACACTTATTTAAGGGACAGCAGGAGACGACTGCAATATCTAACTTGCTTGTTTATAGATTCACAGAAATTTGAAGAGGGGAAAAATTCTTCTACTTAACATGAGAATTTAAGAATAAATTACAAAATAAAATTAATAAGCTGATAAATTTTTGAAAACAAGTTAAGTCTGGGGCTCAGTGCTAGAGCTTTCTGTCCTAAGATTTTCAAAAAGTGCTATCAGCTTAGGAATATTAAAGGAAGTTAATCACTTTTCTCAAGAAGAATTTGTTCGTAATCACAACTACAAACTTTCTCCATAAATTTCTGAAAATTAAGTTCTTCATAATTTATTAAACCGTGGATTCCAAGCTCAATTTAGAAGGGATAATTATGTTTTGACAGATTAATAAACACAAAGGAGGCTTCGATAATAGTTTTATTTATAGATTTTTAGAGTCGAAGTATCTAGATTGAGTGGAAAAGATTGTTGCAAAATTCTTGGAATGCTTGTAAGTACTTTCTTTGGAGGTAATTGTCAGATTGTAAACGAAGAGAGCGCAGTAATTGGTATGAGAGAGATAAAGGGAGCAAGGTTTGTGCAAAGCTGTCGGACAGCCAGAGAGCGTGGGTTGCAATTGTGTTTAGAAAGAGAAGGTGTAACAATAATATCGTTCATTACAGCACTATAAAAACACAATTACTATTTTATATACACCCAGCAATTTACCCCCTAGAAGCGAATCTATGAGTCTCATATCAAACTGATAAGATAAATTTAAACTCTAGTCGCTTAACTCCTTTAAATTAACCACAGGAACCAAAAAGTTACTTTTAAACTTAAAATTTAGTCTGCAAGTCGCTAGCTAATTGACATTACCCTCCTTCTTTACAGAAGGAGGTTAGCCCTCATCTTCAGTATTCTCCAGCTTTCGAATAAAGAAAAGTCGAAAAAAGCATTGTCGCGTCTCTAACTTTTATTAGAAGTCATCAAGAGGAAGAACTCAACATATTTCTTTAGAAAATTAACGAATATAATACCGACATCTCATACATTAAAATTCATTCTTAAAAATTATCAAATTAAATTCGTGACTGCAGCCTTCCATCAAATTAAAACTTTTAAATTCAAAACACGGCTGTAACACTCCATTATTAACCTTTTAATTTGGACATCGTCTAAAATGGTCCGGAGGGCTATAGGTTAAGGATTTTCAAGAATGAATCGGAAGAGAATAAGAGACCATAGCAAGTTGATGGTCAGAATAATTAGTATGCGGATCCGCAGTTTGATATTCTAGAGCTGGTAACAAATAAAGATATGGAAAAAGAGTACAAAGAATATTTAATTTTCCCGAATGCTTTAAAAAATAAATTTTTCAATTATTAATAACACTGTATACTCTATTGATACAACCACTAATACAAACAAATTACATTTAGGACAATATGATCTTCTCATTGAAAAGTAGACCGATACTAGTTCATTGATTGTGTAATTTCCTAAATATATGGCACGCATGAGGAAACAAGTCCAGCCTTTGGTAAGTTTGTTGGTAATCTTATTTGCAAGTCGGAACAGAAGATAAATTAGAGTATTCTGGAGAAATCTAATGCGAAGAAAACATCAATAAAGAAAATCTTAATTGTACTTAATAAGATAGGAAGTTCACAGTGATCATTACAAAGTAAAACAGTTTGAAATGGCGCTTGCTCAATAGATGGACTAGCTTTAAATGATCTCACTCTAAACGCCCAGAGTTCGTCTGTAAGCGCTATAAGAGTAAGTGGAGTAGCTGCGAGGTGAGCTCCAGGAAAGGTAGATAGAGGAAAAGGTCTAAAGGTTAGCTTCGGTCTTGAAAAGATCAGCTGAGAGACGCTTTCTAGCCTTAATCGGGATAAGTATATGGAGAGAGAATTATAAAGTATAAGTCACGCTAAGTAACTAATACAATCGCTCTAAAAACTTGTTGCTCAAGAGATATCTTCTGGGCTTCTCCAAATTAACTCGATTACTCACCAGCAATGCTGCTCATTTTACCTCTTAAGCATTTCGCACTATGGCTTTTAGCTGCTGGGATCAAAGTCGCAGATTTATGACCCACAGTTAGGTGAGATAAGTAAAACTTGGAGTTGGAGTACTGTCTAAATCGTATAGCGTGGCACACGGCAAGGATAAGTAAAATAGAGAGTAATCTGAGGTGAACTATCTAAAGCGAATGGGCCGATCGGATAGGTCGACTCGAAGTTTCGGCAAGCATGTATAATTAAAGAAAAACTTTAATTTAAATATCCTTAAGAAATGATATGAAGATTTATGACTAATGTAATTTCATCCGAAATATTTCTAAAACAGTTCCACTGAGCACTACCTCCCTGGGTACTAATACTTCGGCATTAGAGGGTTTGTGCACCGTTTTGTTTTTATTCCCCGATTTAACGAGCTGGCTTGTGCTCCGCTCACCTGAGGCTTAGCCTGGTAAGATTGCTCATATTTGCGATCAAGGGAGACAGCTATGAAATCAGAATTAGCGAAGATAGAAGGAGTGCTAAGTTGTGGTTTTAATTTGGCTAATTAATGAATTTTATTAGTTTTTCTCAAAAAGAAAGATTATGAAACCCTAGCCCCGGGAATGTCTCTCAGGTCAAAATTGAAATTAGGTTTAGAGGACTCTAAAGGGTGAAGCCTTTTTGGTTTACTCTTCTAAACTTCTTGTTGAGTCTTGAGAGAATTCTCAATCTTCTCAAGAAATTTTTGCTTTTAACTTTTATTGATGTCAGATACATTAAGAGAATCTCGATCTCGAAAGACAGGAGCTGGCTTTGATGAAGGTGTGTATGGTTCGATTTGAATGTTTCTTATTTTGGTTTTGACAACAGGCCTGCATCCTTAAATGTCATCAATTTTCAATGTGTCTCTAATGAATTTAAGAGGTACCGGTTCAATATAGTCTACTTTGGATAGTTCATATACTGGGGTTAGTGGGTTTGAGGGTTTTCTATTAGTTTTAAACTGCTGATTATTTGGCTTTGAGCCTTAAATGTCGTCTACACATAACTGCATATCTTTTTTATTAGGTTTGGCAGCCATTTAAGATAGAGTATGAGCGATGGTAGGTTTATTAAGATATTTTAGAAATTTGTTTGAGCAAAAAGCACCTTATTACAAAAGAACCTTAAATATCTTTCGTAGTTAAAGACCGATCAACAAAAAGTGACTGTCCATTCGAGGCTCTATTTGAAGGGATCGTGCTTAGATACATGGTGTCCTTTCTTTGAGCACTAGGCCAATCAAAGTCAGATCTCATTAATAATCAACGCCATAATTTATCTAAAGACTTCCTTTTTGAATCGAGAGGAGGTCTTTGATTTAACTTCATTTAAAACTGGAGAATATCGTTTTGCTAAATTTTATAAGTGCGCTCACTTTTCAAGAGGCTTGTCAAATTGGTCTCCTATGACACGCTCTTCTTGTTCAATGTTTTCATAACTTTTTAGAGTGGTTAAAATGTGATGTAGCTTTTAAGTCCATTTGTCTTGAGAAGATTATCGATTTAGGAAAAAGCAGGCCTTTCCACTGCTCTAAAATATTCCAATCCAAATTTGGGTGTGTTCCGGACAGGAACTTTAGTATGCTAAAGCTATAAACTTTTTAAGAACCTTTGGCGTCTATTAGCAGTGATTAAGGGTATTATGATCTTACCAGTGCTTTAAACCGTCAGAATGTAGTCACTCGGAATTCCGTTAAGACGCATATAAGATTCTAGGAGAGTCTGGAAGTCTTAAGCAGCGAGCCATGGCTCTCGACTGATGGGGCCTAGGTTGCAGGACTCGATGCTAAGGACAAGTTGTTTTTTTAAGCTATGGATGGCTTCTTTAGTTAATTATTTTTTACATTCCATTTTATCTCTTAAGCTAATTTGAATATCATAAGGTTTGTTTATCTCACAAACTCTCCAAAACCAGTTGTTACAGCCGTTCCTTCTCTTTCATATACTCTTTACGCTACATTTAAAATTTACTCTGCATCGCTCTAACCTCCTCACCAGAACAAGCCAGCTTTAAGAGCTACTTCCGCCATGTCTCTCTTTACTGTTCAGCTAGAATTAATTATATCCAGCTTTGTTTTACAGTTTACTTCTGAAATTTTTGAGAATAAGATTTTTAAATAACCGGTTAAACTAAATTTAAATGAGAACGTCTTCGTGCTATTTTGGATCTCTTTTAAAGCCCCTTTTTTATTTGAGATTGTTTGGAAATGAGCATTCTGGACTGCCTGTCAGAGACATTTTTCTGCCTGACAAGAGATTTTAAAATATTCTGCTTACTCATGAATTGAAGGGTTTTTCGATCAGTTATCACCTTGGCTTATTTCTGAAAAGACTCTTGTAAAATTTACTAATACTTAAGTGCCTTAGCTGTATCCAACTATTTTTTGCGTTCATCAACAAGCTTTTTATTCTCTTATCTCCTCATCCGCTTACGTTATGCTTAATCTTCCCTTTCTCTACACCTTACTCTCTATATGTTTTACTATAAAGCTGTTAACTCCTTCCCTTTCGCTTAAACCTGGCTGACTCCGAACCAGTGGCCTTTAAGGAGGAGAGTTGGCTGGTGGTCGATTTGATTGTGAGGAGGATAGTGGTGGTGAAGTGTGTCATGGTGGGTTCTGCCGAAAAGATGTTAGAGAGTGGATTGATATTATCTTTATAAAGTGTTCGTCTATGTTCCTTTGCCCTTATGTCGACTATCCCATTGGAATTATTTCATATGTAAAATACTCAATAAAACTCCCTTACGAACAAATCCGTCATACTCTACGCTGGTATCGGCAAAACCAAAATCATACAACTTTAATCCGGCGCTACTGTCAACTATTAGTTCGGTTCCTTTAGGCACTAGCACTTAGCCTCAAGGCCTATAGGCTCAAGGGTGGCCTCAATCGGGTCCAAGTCATCATTTATCTATACACTGCCCCTTATTTCTCCTTTGATCACATAAGCCCTCAGTAGAAAGACTCAGATACTTTTCGGCATGGATATTAGCATGATAATCGGTCAGTTGAATATCTTGCCAGGGCAAACTATAGTGTAATCAGGCACGGGTTCGGGGTCACTTAGCTGTGGAATCCTTTAAATTCTGCAAGGGATGGGCTAACTATACACTTTTTAATTTAATAAGGAAAGAGCTGATTGCGCCAAAAAACTATTTGAGCAAATAGGACATTCTAATGTCCTAGTAACATGTAGAGACGTATTAACTTAAGGGTTCTAAATTGCATCCTAATATTATGCAGATGCAATTTTCCTAGATCTGCCCAGCCCATGGGTAGCCATTCCTCATGCCAAAAAAGTGCTGAAGAGAGGAGCCCGCATATGTAGTTTTTCTCCTTGTCTTTAACAAATTCATAAAACTCAGATAGCACTAAGGTAAAATGGGTTCTGGGGTTGCCAAACAGTGTAAACGTTACTGAGAACTCATTAACGCAGATAGCGTTAAATCTAGGGAGAGAAACATATTTTGGTTAGCAGCGGGGCTAAATAAGGAAGGGGTCATACGGGCTATCTCATATTTGCAAGATTGCTTTGAAATGAATTTATTGATAGATATTAAAAAGCAGCAGATCTCCTCGAGGGACTCAGGACCTATCCCCAACACGGAGCTAGCAACATCGAATAGGATATTGTTATTAGAGAGTGAAAATAGTCGTTTACGTGAGGAAATCAAGCTCCTCTCAATCCAAATTCAAAAACTTAATGAATCTAAAAGGACTCAACATACCTCTAGTACCAGCAATGAAAAGTAACCCATTTTTCTCCAAAACTAAAGGCTCAAGCAGTAAAATTTTGGTCTTAAGCTTGACCTCAAGAAGATTAACGAGCAGGTACAGACCCTTTAAAGCAAAATTAGAATACTTGAAGCGGATAACAATAAGCTAATTCGAAGAGCGAGGTAATTAGAGCTGATAGAATTAAACCGTGAGGATCGCTACAAGTAGGAGCTGTAACGTCTGGGCCCAATCGTGGTGTAATTAGAGCAAGACTACAATTTACTAAGCGAAGTCTTTGAAATAGTAAACCTCTATAGAGATCAATCAGTACAAATTTTATTTGAGTTATTTTTACGCAGCGCAAATAAAGTTTACGACAAAAAATTGAATTCTCTTACTCTATTCTCCAACCACCTCAATCAAATCAGGAACAGCTCCACACACCTTCACAAACTCAGGCTTTACCATCGCATGAAAAACATAATTCTCAGGTAATTCCCGAGTTACGGGAAAGCCGTAACGAATGACCCGAAGTATCTGTAAATGCTGGCGGGGAAATCCCTAAATTTCTCTGCTTTTTACAGAGACGAAATTAATGTATGGTTTGAATCGTCCTTAATTGAGATATTATAGAAGGAAAAAAAACACGGAAAAGAAAAAAATAGAAGCGAGAAGACATTATTCAAATTGCTCGCCTTGTACTACCGCATCAAGTTCCCTGTTAATGAGTAGGTATATCGAATCGATATGGACCTCCTGATCCGTCTGGAGGACAAGATCCTGATGAAGGCGCTCTGGTATATGGAGCCTTCAATTTCGAATTAAAGGTAGATGTGAAAGATCATTTATTTTTTTTCTGTGTAATTCTCGCAACACCCCAGAGCTACATCTGCTCTAATAGTTTCTTCATTATCTATTCTGAAATATTCTCGAGTTTGAAGACTAGTCGGTCCTAGCACCACTAAGGCTTCACTTCCTTCTTGATCAGCAGACTCGTTATCACTCCAAGCTGGTGGGCAGGCAAGTGTCTCACCAACTAGATGAAAGTCGACTGGAGCGACTTCTACACTGTCGCAGAAGCTTGAGGAAGCTCAACAGCCTATACTTTTTTAGTTTGCTTCTAGGGTTTAAGAATTTCTTTTTAAATTTCAACTGGCTTTACCGCTTTCTTTGATTTTTTTAGCGATATGCTCAAAGAGGATAAATAATTTTTTATCAACCGCTTGAACTGGTTCTCGAGCTTAGTCGCAAAATTAGTCACCCACGAATCCGGCGGATTGTATTTTTTACAACAATCCCAAACTAGTTGGATATCATCCAAACATTACTCCACAGTTTTATACTTATTGTTTAGGAGCTTAGATTTAACGGTGCCAAGGTCCATAGGATGCTTAACTATGAGTGGATAATCAGTAAGGCCCAAAGTCTTCCAGTCAACGGGTTGTGCGAAGGGGTAGGATTAGTGCTAATCTAGTAGACTTTGGACGACTTGCATAACTTTCTTGGTCTAGTCCTTGCCGAGAGGAGTGGAGGAGTTGAATTGCTGGGAAGAAAGGGACATTGTTGATGGAATTAGAGAGTGGAATATATTATGGAATTCGCTCAAAGTATGGTTGAAAAAGGAACAAAGGCCTTGTTAAATCCTCCCAGACTATTTTACAGTCTATCTGATCTGTACAAGCCCTAACTACTAAATTGCGGTCTTCTGACGCGCACTGACTTTCTCAAGCCTAACAGACAGGGTTTCAAACTCGCATGCTCGCTCTACGAACTCGCAAACTCTAAACGCTAGAAGCTCTTTCTTTTTTTGCACGGCAACTCTGGGACGAGACTGGACTGTGTGAGTCTGGTGCGTGCGTTGTGTCAAAACGGGTTTGGTAGAACACTGATTAGGACTGCTGTGCTGGGACTTTGCGGGATGCGGGATGTCGGAGGGTTAGGGAGTAACAATGGGAGTCCTCTAGATTATAGACCTGCAAGTTATGATAAATTACGCAAAGGAAGAACTAAAATATTAGAAGCTTTACCTTTGGGGCAGGAGCATGGGGGCTGTCACAGTTCTTAAATATTTGCAAAATTACAAACACTTAGTCCACGGCGCTGTTCTCGACTCGCCTTTCTCTGAGCTTAAGACTCTGGTCTGTTAGATCATAACTCAGCGCACTCTCATACCCGAAATCATCATCAAGCCATTAGTTAATTACCTATTTGACAAAATAAAGTAGCAACGAGGATTGGATTTGAATTAAAGTTAAGTGCTTTCAAATATGTACTCTGTAAAAGCACCGATCGCATTAATATACTCGGAGGAAGATAAGCTTGTCAATAGCAAGCATGCCGAACTTATCTTCTAGCGCTGTCTCTCGGCAAAAAAATCATTTAAAGTTACAGGCGGACATAATGATATAAGAAGTTAGAGTCTGGTCATTGAGGTGCTTTAGTTTATTAAAAGTACTGAGCGGCAGAATCTTATACTCTCCAACTTGAGATAAAGCAGCAGAGGCAGATGTAAAAACCAACGTGGACTTTCCCTGAAGATGCTATAAAACTAGTCGGCAATCTCATCAAAAGCTAAGAGGCCGGACTCAACAAAAAAGAGGCCCGATACTTTTATAAGGATGACTCTGGAGTAGGCAAGACCCTCGTGGCGCAAGGATGATTATGGGTATAACTAGTCTTTGGGCCCTCAAGAAATAAAGAAGATTTCAGCAAGACTCAAACGGAGGCGCATAGGAATCAGTTGAAATTATATGAAGTCTTAAACTTACTACCTTATATAAACTTAACAAAAGCTCGACCCTCTGCTTGTTTAAGAACTGGAATGCGACATTTTGTTGCAGGATCTCCATTTTGTTTTGATCAGCAGTCCTCGACTTAACGCCTAGTAATTGCTGATCCGAGAAGGCCTCCACGCTAAGCTAATCAGTCAATAGTAGCGACTCCAAATTATGAATAAAACAATCCTTTAAAAAATCACCTTCTAGTGGGATGATGTTTAGTCCCCTGAAAAGCAACTTTCATAGTACTATGACTCAATGGCAACAAACTATTCGAGAATTGATTTCAGAGACCTGGAGGTGATGGAGAGCGAGTGGGTCGATGAAGTGAGAGAGGCGGGAGGGGCGGGAACACTTCTGCTGCGGGTGATTCTGGCGAGCTGGTGGCTAGGAGTTTTAGTTGTAATCCTATAATGAGAGATAGTATGAAAAAATAAAGGTCGATCTCCTAGTCGATGAAAGTTCACATGAGGATTCTTAGGCTCAAGCGCAATCTTTAGAAGCAGGAAATTAGTCGTGCTGCCCTTTCCAACTTCTTCTAGATCAACAAGGCAAGCATCATCCAGTAGCATGTCCTCCCCCTCCTCTAGCACCCCTCTCCCTTCCTCACAGCTCCGGAATCACTCCCTTAAAACTGTGAACCATTTCCTCAGTCTCCTACTGCCACTAGACTTGCCCCTTAAGACTAACTGAGATTGAAATACAACCGATAGATAGCAAAAATAAATGGGCTGAGATAGCTTTTTCCGAAATGTGTAAATTTTTGATAAGCAAATTCGACACAAAGTGCGAATGGTGTTGGCCGCCAAGACCAACAGTTTGCCGAAGGAAGGTCGAGTCAGCGAGGCTGAGCATCTGTACAGAGTGTACAACCACTAAAACAAGGTGAGTCAACCTTATATGGCTTTTAAATCCTTCGGAATAAAAACTCATAAATCCTGCTTCTGACTGACATTTATTTAGTATTCCAAACTTCGAACCCATGTTCAACTAGAGTCTGCGTCATGCTCTCCTCTAACTCCTCTATAATCTGCAGCTTAGTCTTATGAACCTTTCCCCTTCACTCTCTCGCAAGCCTCTTTTTTTACTGCACCTTCTCGAACTCTACTGTAATCATCTAAATAGTGGCTTCCTCCCCGATTTGCGATAAGTTCGTTTAAAGAAATTCTTGTAGAAGAAGGCGGAGTAGAGATTTAGCGATTGTAAATTAATGAACTTATTTTAGTGGAGAACTTATCATCGACCTAATTTAGGGTGTCGATCAAGGCCCTTAAGACCAAAATTTGAGTATGCAAGGACACAGCGCTTGCAGAATTTCCAGATAAGGGGAGAGATGTAAAATACTTTTGGAGGAGAATGGAGGAAGGATAGACGCAAGTTATAAATTATCTAAACTGTAGGCAGATCAGTTTAAAGGGATAGCAAAACAAACAGGGATCTAATCAGAAACTCAAGTGATAGAGCCACCAATTATGTTCTTGACCCTAAGTTCCAAGGACTCTACTAACTCTACAAATTCAAGCCCAGCGAAAGCTACCCCGAGCTGCTGAGGCTCGAATTCAGTTGATTCATTCAAGGGTTCATATAAAACAACGCCACCCGTTTATCTCCGTTTGCTGCCAACATTATTATGCCATTTTACTAATCGTCCAATGTAACTAGAGAATTATTCATTGGAGGCGAAGAGTCATTAAAAATGAGATCATGACCGATGGAGGCAATTGTTTATAGTTTGGGCAAGTCGGTTAGGATGATTTAATTATTTCCGACCGAAACCATGTATTTGCCGATTGTGCTAAGTCCGTAGACCTTACTGTGAATCACACTTGGAAATTTTTTGACAAGCTCATAGTAGTCTTGAGTTGAAGAGGCCCAAATGGAGATCGAGCCATTTTAACTTCCTATGAGCAAAAAATCAAAATTTTTGCAGTAGAATACACTGGAGACTCGGTGTTTGGATGCCTTGATAGTGGTAATATTTTTGGAGTGGCGGTTGATGATGCGGACGGAACCTTCCTTGGTGCCGATGAAAATATGCTACTAGCTGTAGGAGAAGATTCGGCCGTTTAATTTGAACTAGTCTATGAAGGAGAGCTACAAGTTTTAATGTTCCTCGTTTTTTATGTAAAAGTTCAAGGCCTAAGTCAGTCCAAACACGTTTTCGCCTGCCCTATACTTTATCAGGATCGAGATGTTCTTTTGCGATGTCAGGTTGTAGATTCCGGTCGGCTTGTGAGGAATCAAGTTCGTTTTTATGTGATAGAGATTCTTGGCTTTAAGACTAGGCTCGACAGTGATGCGAGCATTGGTTATGGATCTGCGGATATCCTTTTTGACTTTGTTCAGTTTGCTGCTCTGACTGGTTATCACTTAATTTTCTTTCACAGGGAATTGACAGTTCTCGATGAGTGCCACGTTGAGCCTTAGATTATTGTTTATAAGCATTCTCATGCTTTTTTAATTTTGCTACAAGTTATTGAATTATTATTGAAACCCAGAGTAATCTGCCTCTTCAATCAGTGCCTTTTTAATGAGCTTTTTCAAGCGAAGCATTGCTGACTTCTAGTTTTGATTATTAAGGATGTCCTAGTAGGATTGTTTGATGCTGTTGCTGTGGCGCTGGACGTTTTCCTCGAGCTTGAGGACTTCGAGCCCGTACTTCTTGAGGCTGTTAAGGATAAGGTGAGCCTGGGAGTCGACAGTATCGAGATAGAGGTTCTAGATGACGTGACTCTAGGCGACGAATCGCGTCCTGCACTATTCGAATATTTAAGTGATTTTATTCTTTATCCTTTAAAAATCTTTCGGCGCAGAGTTGTACAGGTTTTATAAATTCACTTTCAGCTCTCTCAGCGAATTCCCCAGCTAACTCCCCAGCTCCTTCTTGAACTTCTCCCCCACCCAACTCCAGCTCTATATCTGTTTCTGGTGCTCCTGCAGGTGTCGCTCATTTCGCACAAAGCATTCTGAACATAGGAACACGTAGGCACACTTTGGATCCTTGCAGATATGTGTAATTGGCATGGCGTGGTCCTGGCAGGTGGGATGTTGGATATGGATGAGTGGGACAAGGTGAGGAGCTTCCTGGGGAGGGAAGAAGGTGGAGGTGGAGAGCTTGGACTAGGGCTGGGGGAGAGTGGCAGAGAGGGGTTCTGGGACAGTTTGTCTTTTAGTGATCATGATTATTTATATTTAATCAACTTGAAATCTATTCTCCCTTAATTGAGGATTACACCACAGCTGCTACTATCTGCTTTATCCGAGTCATGTTCATGCTCCCCACTACTCCCACTGTTTTACCCACCTGCTGCATTCGCAACAACCTTTCCTAGAGCGAATCCTTACCACCTAACAATTCTGCCAGCATGCTTCGGTTCGACAGTCCCTCATACTTAAGAGTTAGAAGTCTAAAATACATTGTTCCCAAGATAGAAACCTTGTGACTGATGACTTCAACAGAAAATTGTGTTTTCTAAAGTTATAAACAAAGCTTAATCAGC
Organism: Craspedacusta sowerbii; assembly: GCA_003687565.2. NCBI lineage: Eukaryota > Metazoa > Cnidaria > Hydrozoa > Limnomedusae > Olindiidae > Craspedacusta > Craspedacusta sowerbii. The sequence continues at coordinate 39,594 of QQSS02122188.1, forward strand.
TTCTGCCCAATTTCTTAGAGCATGAGTCGCATGCCCCTGCTTTAAAATATCTTTTATTTGAATCTATGCACTAGATTCTTCTAAAGCAATAAAAACCTGGAGCTCTCCTCTTCTAGTTGTTTTTTTAATTAGACTAGCTATTCGTGGAGAGCAAGCTGAGTCTAAACAGCTTCATAGTAATTCTTTGTTGGAATTTAGTCGAGATAGTGGAAAGGGAATCCCTCGCTCAGCATCATTAGTGGGAATACCAATCCTTACATCACCTATGATCTTATCTTCAGCTGCTATTTACTGTAAGTCATTAACACCTTCACTCCATTCGGTAATTGCACTTGGCATTTTTCAGCACCTGCCTACCAGACTCCTTACAGTAGGTCCTGCATACGTGGAGCCTAGGTGGTTTGCAATTAAATTTTGAAATACTTGGCCTTCTTTTGCTACTAAAGGAGAGGAGTGAAGAGAAAAGCAGGAGGTAGTTTGGAACGAGCCTAGAAGGCTTTGAAAAGAGAGCCACTCTTGCCTACAAGGACAAAAGAGATTTAATCGGTGCTAGGAAATCTTTGATTGTCCAAATAAATTTAGATTTCTACTTCTAAGGCTTTGTTCAAATTCTTTATAAACACCTCTCTGAATGAAAAGTACACATTCGGAGGGCCCTCCACCGAAAGTGAGCAGTTGCTCAGCGGCCCCTTTGGACTCAAACTCACCTTAGCCAACACGCTTTTCACAGCGCCTTTTTATTTAACAAGGGTTGACTCATCGAGCTACGAGAAGTGTTTCTTGGCCTGAGGAGCACTTATCTTAATTGCAATCTCTAGTTACTTAAAATTAGGTTTCGAAGAAGACTAATTTTAGAAGATGGTCAAATTATTTAAGCACTTCTTAATGCTTTAAAGTTCCTCCTGACTAGCTTCCTTACTCTCCAGTTTCTATTATTTTAAGCTTGTCCCTAAAAAATTCACACAGATTTCACCCACATCAGATAAACCCACCAGCATACCTCTTTGAACCTAAAAATCCGCAACTAGAAGTGAAGTGAGTCGGTATTCAGTGCTAGCGGCCCAGATGACAGCCAAGTTTTTGTAAAAATAGATAGTGTTTCGGAGGCTTGCAATAATAAAAAGCGGTTGTCCTTAAACTGTATGAATGAAAGCACTGCCCACCTAATACTATAATCGCTTTCGCCTTAGCACTTAGAGGTTAAGGTTTAGCTAGATCAATTAGCTCTTGGTGACCATTAAATGGAAAAGGCCCACCTAGTCATGAGTCACAGGCTAATCCCATATCTGCTTTTTCTAATACCCCTCGCAATAGGACTTGTTCTTTATCACTATGTCCGACATTCGATACGCTGTAAGCTGAAGGCCCACGTTGAATAACAGAATTTTGTTGCTTCTTAGAACTGGAGTAGGCTGGGGGTAAAGGCTGTGTTAAATATTCACAGTAGACACGATCGACGAGCCTTAGATTAGGGTGAGCTGTGGAGACTGGTGCTGGATAAGGATGATGTTTTGAAACATAGACATTTGGTAGGCGTTGGCGGGGAGGAGGATGTCGAGTGGCCTAGCAAGGCCCAGGAAGTCAGTGACGATAGTGAGCTTTTTAAGAAAAAGGATGAATAAATTTACACCATTATATATGAGCTGCAGGATGGGCTAATATGTTCTTTACGCTAAAAGCGACCCCTCTTTAGATTTGCTTGGTTTGTAGGCACGCACAAGACCTGAGAATGATCCGACTAGGAGAGTGTTTTGGCTGGCACTCAGGTGACGTCTGTCGGACTCCCAGCGGTGGAGAGGCTAGCTCCAGTATTCTCCGAGACTAAAAATAGACATTGATTTCAGATTGATTGTGGCTTATGAATCAGTATTTTTAACTTCGCCAGAAGATCGATGACTATCTTACAGATCTAGAGCTCAAGAAGCAGCGCAGACAGGAGGCCATCCGAAAGGTTTACCAGCCCAAACTTGTCTCCACCCAGAAAATGATCAGAATCGCCCCTCCTACGCCCCAAGCACGCAAAAGCACCACTGTCTCCCGCGGCAAGACTTAAACTAGCTCAAAAAACCACTTGCACAACAAAGAATCGATAATATATCTTGAAACTAACGAATCGACAAACCCATCAATCCAACGGCCCTTGTAAAGAAGGAAAACGTACACTCTGAACTTCAACGATTCAGTCCTTCGGAAAGTGATGCAGGATGCTGGATGGGTGGAGCTTGAGATATATTAGAGGCCGTATTCTCAACTAATCTTTTCTCTAAACGATAGATGTTAGACTTATCTGTTCAAGCCTTCTCAGAGGTTTAATCACATAAAGAATATCCATATCTTGACCAATTAACTCACCTTTATGGAACTCCTCAACTAGAGATATCCCAACAATTCCCACCTCTCTGCTGACATCTTCTTCCCGAGGTATGTCATTCTCTCCAACCGCAAGGAGAGGTAGCTTTTCCACAAATAAATTCGAAAATCAAAAATATTTGCTCTCGTTAAGCTGCATTATAGAATTCTCATTGATAATGACTCGACATCTAAAAAAAATAGCGATCCTAATATCCTGCTTGCCCAATTGGTTTAGGGGCAAAACTTCACAGACCGGGGCAATTTTCCAGTGTCTGTGCCTCTGCTGGTGGTCTGTTTGATAAAAGTGCTTGGACTGCTAAACTTGTTATAAAACGAGAACTTCTTAAAGCTGTGCTCAAATTACGAGGAAAAGCTGTTTAAATATTATGAATACATGTGCAATGGATATTAGTAATAGGTGGATAATTTTTTTGGTTAACAAAGTAGAATTATTTTGGACACTCACTCTTGGAGATTTCGCTACTCTCAAAAGCTCCTCTCGCCCAGCAACCTTGTCCTTGACTTACTCAGAGCCGTCCACAGGATTCTCATTTAACGAGTCAACTTCTACTCTCATGAGTCGGTCTCCTGCTTGTGGAAATAAGTAAAGCAGAGTGAAAAGGCTTCGGCTTGTAAATTAATCACAAAAGAAAATGAAGATGTGCAAGGATTAAAGCGAACGCTTGATAATTATTTTAAGATAAGATTTCCTTACGGAAATTAAAGGAGAGAATTTCCTTATTCTTTTAAGACATTTGTGTTGATCCCAAGGACGAAGCCGATGCAGGTGTTGAGACACGTGCAATTCTTTGGAGAATTCGAGACGCCCAGAGAAGTAGTAAAGGTGAGCGGAAGCACTTTCTTAAATTACCTGGACAAGAGGAATGCAGGTATAATGCTTGATTTATCAGACTAAATCGTTATAGGAGTTATAAAAATGGCTCAAGACAAACTGGTCCATATAAAGAATTGCTTTGATTTGCTCGCTTTCGAGTTTGTGCTTGGAACTGACATGGGGCCCTGGCTAGTCGCCATCTCCAACGGCTACCATGAGCTTGCTAAGCTTAAGAAGTTATAAGACTTTGTTTACACAATGCATGCCTCAGTCCTAGAGGGTATCAAGGGGAAGGGGAGCGAGTGGGTGGAGCTATCGGATAAGGTAAGCGAAGGTGAGATTTGACATTTTTAATCATATGCACCTTTTATAAATAAATTTAGATAGAGCCTTCTTCCAATCTTGGCAAGGCACAGCAAGATTAATCCTTTAGCTGTAAACCAGCAGCCGCTTTATCAAGTCTCAGAGAGAACCGCTCATCACTCGAGGAGTCGCCAATTTTTTCCAGGAGAAACTCACCATCCTCATATCGGATGATGATCTGGCGATAGGTGTGAGGCTTAATGCTTATTTTAAAACCCAGCAAGAATGCCGCAAAGCTATTGAAATACCTCTTTAAATAGGTAAATTGACGAAATAATATACTTGGCTAGAACTTTGTTCACAAACCGTTTAAAAATATCCATTCAGACTGAGTCTCGAAGCTCGACTTTTACCATCTAAAGCTCACCTCCAAACTCCGATTCAGGAAAAGTCCATCTTGTGGACTTCACCTCCTTCTTCTAAAGCTGAAACCAGAAAACTCCCCATAGATATATCTAATATGCACTCTGCGTAAATGGTGAAATGCAGAAAGTCAGTGCAAATAAGTTAATAGAGTTGCAAATCGGCTGTTCGGGTTCAATAAAAATAAATAAAGCTGCGATAATAATGGGGCGAGGGGAACAGGAAATGGGCTTTGGCTCTGGCTATAAGCGGACTGATGATAGGATGTTCGATAGGAATTGCAATCTGAAAATATTTGAAAGTATTTAATTGAGGAATGCCTATCCGCCCTTCAATTTCAGCTCGTATTCCACCTAAAGACAAAAAACCAGCTCAAATCCCTAGTTTACCTCTGAGACAGAAGGCTTAGAAGTCAGCTAGAAATCCAAGCATCCAGGGTTCTGGATTTGACTCGAAATCACGAGTACATAATCTAACTGATACTCGCTAAAATCTAATTGCAAAAAACAAACATAATAGCAGTCAAAATAAGACAAAGAAATCGTCATCAAAGAGGAGCGAGGACAACTTAATTTCGAAAAACTTTAATTTCAAAACCCTCATTGACAAAATACCCAGTCTTTTTATTATCAGAGCAAACCATACACAAAAACTATCTAGAACTTCCCTCACAGCGCAATTAATCACTACCCTCCCATCGAAAAGACGAATTCTAACAACTCCCTTTAACCTTTTCTACCCAAATACACAAAAAATCAAACAAAGTGAGTAGGGACCAATTAAAATCCAAAAAAGTTAGTCCGAAGCGCTCGAAGAAGGTTGCATCGACCAAAGTGTAGAGAGAAAAAGGAAGAGAGAAAATCATATAAAAACAGAAATCATCAAGTCTGCAAAAATCAAAGATTTTATAGGCAAAAATCTCAGGACAAGAGGCCAAAAAAAGATTCAAACCTTACCTCACTGATATTGAGTACAAATAGCTTGACAATTACTAAGAAGTTTACTATCTCGGAGGAAACAAACGTCATCCTCGCAACGGTAAAGACAACTAGGGATTTGATGATTAAAACGCTGACTACATTTGGGTAAAAGGGGAGCAGATCGCATTCCGGTACCAAGTTCTGGGGGAACTGGGTAGTGGATCCTTCGGTAAGGTGTTGTAAGTGTTGGATCACAAGCGAAAGGAGCACTTGGCTCTGAAGATTATAAAGAACAAAAAGAAGCTCAGTGCTCAAGCAAATATAGAGATAAAAATACTTTCATTCATTAAAGAGAAGGATAAGAGAAACTGTTCTAATGTAGTTGAGATGATTTAGTTCTTTGTTTTTCGAAACCATGTCTGCATTCTCTTCTAGTTACTCAACATCAATCTCTATTAAGTACTCCGCAAAAACCACTTCCAGGGGCTCTCCATCCAGGAAATACGCAGTTTGGCAATCAGACTGCTGCTTTCCCTCTGTTTCCTTAAGACTCACAATATTGTGCACACGGACATTAAACCCGAAAATATACTACTCTCCCACAAAGATAAGGCAGAAGTCAGGCTCATTGATTTCGGATCTTCCTGCTTTTCCAATTAGCGGATTCATCTTTATATTCAATCGAGATACTATCGAGCTCCAGAAGTAATACTCAACCATCCCTACGGTTGCGAAATAGATGTCTGGAGTTTAGGCTGTGTCTTCGCATAGCTCTTCCTAGGCTATCCCATCTACCCTGGAGAAAATTAACTTTAACAACTGGCACTTATTACTACCTCCATAGGCAACCCACCTCCCTAATTTATCAAAGCTCCTCGTAAAAATGTTTTTTTCGAGTCTAATAACCAGCTAAAATTCAATTTCTAGCTGTGCGAACGACAGCGCAAATTGCCTCATATGTTTGTCCCGCTTGAGAAGGCAATTGGGGATGGGGAGTTCAGATCGTTCTTGTAGGGGATGCTTCGGTGGTAGCCTTGCCGGAGGATGAGCGCGAAAGAGGCACTACTACACGAGTGGGTGCTAGGAGGATTAAAGGAATAGCTTCGTATTCAGCACATTAAATTCGTTTTGTAACAATTTCGATGATATTATTTTTTTCATTTTTTGCTCGCCTTTTTCTTCTTCTTGTCTTTCTTCTTCTTCTTTGGCTTGCGTTTCTTGGTGACCGAGGAGAGCTGCTCCTGCACCTCTCTGGGAAGCTGGTCCCAAAGCTGTACCTTGCATATGGTGGGGACCTAGCGGACGGCGTTGATGATCCTGGTGGCGTTTTAGACAGTGATGACATTATATCCGAAATCGAAAGTGTGTATATTTTTGGTGTTTTCCATAACCTAACAAATTTTATTAATTAGCTAAATGCTTTAAGGTTTTTCATCAAGAAGAAGCTGGCAGTCCCCAAAACTCACCTTCTGGATGCTGCTATTTACTCGAAGTGCCCTGAAGATTTCGAACGCTCCCTAGTTGAACAGTCTGTTTCCCTGCAACTTCAGGCTCTCTAATTTCGTCTCAATGTTCGCTAAAATCTGTTGAATAGGCTTGGCTCCATTAGAGTCGATCTAGCAATATTTCAGGCTCAGCTTTTAAAGAGTGCAATTCGAAGCTAGACCTTCAGCAAGGTTGATAAGTCCCGGGGTTCCAAAGGGGTTGTGATTAAGTTTGAGTTTGAGGAGAGGCAGCCCTACAGCCGGGTGCAAAACTTTTCCTAGAAATTCGCATCCTAACGCAGTGATTTCATTGTCCAGTAAATCCAAATATTAAAGAGTTTTGGTCTTTTCCATATAGTTGCATAAGCATCGGACACCCTAGTCTCCTGCCCTAACCTTCCAGAGCCTAAGGATCTTAAGGTGCTTGTAGTTCAATTAACTCCAACTATCTGCAAGAGCCCTCACTCCTACAGGCGAAAGTTCTTCCCACATCTGCAATTTCTAGAGATGACCTTCCTCCAAGGCTGCCTAAAGTTTTTCCTTAAAAAGCTTGGATTGAACAATGTTATTGAGTTAGCACTTCTTTTTGTACACATTAGCGAGCCGGAGAGTAGAGTCGTCCTCATCTTGACCTGCAGGCTTCTTTGTTTTTTTTGACATATATAATAAATGACTACATCTCACCTATGGACTTCTCTAAAAATTCCAAAAGAAGTTGCATAAATCCTACAAGAACAACGAATAACCCACCTTATGCCTGTCCAGCAAACAGTTATTCCGCTCTTCAGTAAGAACTGTGACTTGGTTGTGTAGGCTGCAACTGGCAGTGGAAAGACTTTGGCGTTCGTGGTGCCGATGGTTATGAAGCTTATGTAACTGAAGATGTAGTCACAGTAGGGTTAACTAAAGTTTTCGAAAGTTCTCATAGTATCTCCTACTCGATAGCTTTGCCACCAGACTTTTAGGACAATTCAACTCTTTTAAAACCACCACCCCAGCCTCTCCAATCTCGTCTAGGTGTTCACTGGGGGCTCGCCTCTCAACCTAGACTTGGCCAAGGTCTAAAAGGGGGCTTCCATAATGATTGGCACTGTAGGAAGGCTAAAATAAATTATAGATTCCTATGGGCCCTCTTTCCTCAGGAAAATCTAATTTTTAGTTATTGATGAGGCCGACAGAGTTTTAAGAGAAAAGGGATTGTAAGAGTTGATGCAGGCGATACCTAAGATGCGGAGGACCTACCTCTTTTCAGCAACAATTCAACAATTAATAGGGGAGGAGATACGGATATTTGGACTAAGGAACGCGTCTAAGGTGCTGGTGAAGAAGGAGAGCGGAGCTATGAAGTCTTTCTCGTGTCCTTAGGGCCTCAAAAACTATTACTTATAAGTAGGATTCCGAGAGGAAAAGATTGTCTAACTTGTAAACTATTTGCTTAGCAATCAGCATTAGAAGATACTCGTCTTTTTCAACACTTGTGCAAGTGTCGAGTTCTACTATAGGCTCTTCCTCGAGGTTCCTCAGCTCAGGAATCTCGGAGCTAAGGCTATTCATGGCCAAATGAAGCATCGACAGAGGAATTAAGTCATCCAGAAATTCGTTTAATCCAAACGAGGTGTCCTTATAGCTACTGACGTCGTCTCAAGGGGCATTGACTTCCAAGACATTAATGTGATAATTCAAGTGGACCCTCCAGTAGATCCCAGCTCGTTTGTCCATAGAATCGGGCGGACAGCAAGAGTGGGGAAGGAGGGCAGGGCAATCGTTCTCCTATAAAATGTTTAAGGGGCCTTTATAAACTACCTGGAGTAGAGGAAAGTTGTGATCTAGTAGGGGACTCCCAGCCAAAGGAAATATTCTTTCGAGTGGTTGAGAGAGAAGTTTTGGTAAAAGATGTGTTAGGATCAGGGACTCATTTTAAAAAGCAGGCGGGCCTTCGTCTCCTTCGTAAGGGCTTTTAGCTAGCATTAACTAAAGTATATTTTCTAATTTAAGAAGCTGGATTTAGGACATGTAGCAAACAGCTTTTTCCTATTTCGAGTGCCAAGGATTAAATAAATTTTAGGGAAACCCCTTTCCAGCTTTGTGGGAACTGATATCAATCCGAACTAAATTCCATTCAAAAACAAGAATCAGGAAAAAATGATCGAGAAGCGAAAGTAGGAGCGGGTCCAGTAGGCCTAGAAACGGGAGAGGTAGTGGAATAGAGGAAATGAGGACAAAGAAATTAAGACGCTAAAGCCATCTTTTAAGAAGAGAAGAGGGAAGAGCAAGTGATTAGTGCTTTATTAATGGTGAAGGCGTTCCTGAAGGCTTTGGTTTGGCTCTCCTCGCGCAAACGAGATTCGGGAGTGGCAGGTATAAGGAAGCTGCCTGCGGCTATCTGGATCGGAGTGGGACAGATCCACTAAACTGAGTTTGGACTTTTAAAATCTAAATAATAGTTGTTAAAGCGACTTAATTCTCGAGGGATTTAGACTTATTTCTACGCGCATTCATAAAATTTCACTGTCCCTCCAGGATGGATTCGCAGGCAGGATTGGTAAAGCTCCCTCTCCTTTCCCGTTTCTTCCGATCCAAGGCCTATTCTTGCTCTAAGCATCGACAACCGATAGCGTCTGAGCGTTCCCTTTACTGTGCTGATTAGATGCGAATTGTAAATTTTAAGGTCCTTAAATGACGTAAATGAGTAGAGTGTCGAACAGATGCTTAGCCGCTTTAGCAACAGCGAGCAACGGGGAGGAAAATGAAGCAATCATAAATTAAGCTAGTTTTAAATCTCTGTGTCAGAATCTTTGGCTATGCAGATCCCGATTTCCATCTCCTGCCGAATGACTGCGCGTTGAGTTTGCAGAGTTGAAAATAGCAGCCTATTATTTTCGTGGCGCATCTGCTCAAGCTAGCGCTGGGCTATGTAGCTAGTGTTCCTATCCTGGTTAAAGATATCCCTAAGCTGCATGTGTAGCATTTTGAAGGAGTCCCTGAACTAGAGAATGAGCTACTCGTTGGTCTAGTTGACTTTCCTTTGAATGAGTTCGAAGTCGGTCTTGATGCGTTTGCGCTCTACGTTGAGAGACTTAATTTGGGTTTCGATAGACTTGAGTAGCTTGATGGTCTCATTTGTTTTTTGTTAGGCGTTTTATTCTTTCTCCTAGATAACTTGAGTAGACTCATCCAGCATCAAAGTTTTCTTCTTCCTCAGCAGGTCCTTCCCAAACACCAGCTCTCTCTTGTAGTTCTAACACGCTTTCACCGCGAACATGCTGCTCTGAATTATGTTCAGTCCCGCTAGAAGGCTGATGCTCTTCTGATTATTCAGATCGATATCAGCAGGCAGGAACGGACCGTAGCTTCTGCCCAGGTCGAAGGCGTAGAGTTCCCCTTGCCGTTTGGGAATAGCTAAGGAGTCAAGGATGTCAGTGGACCTACACTTAAGCATGGGCTGATTTAATAATGAGTGAAATTCAGCTAAAGAACATCCTCACAATAAGCTTAGATGAGAATCAGTTGACTAGAAATTTTCAACTGCTGATTGAGAGGATAGGGCAGATCAGCGAGCGACTGGTTACTCTTGAGCAAAATTCGTCAGAGCGAGAGCACAAAATCAATTCAAAATTCCTGGAGTATTAAAGTTTAAATAAGGGCTTTTTCGATAAATTCTAAAAGGATGTTAAAGCTCAGGCCCACCAAATTTACCATTTGGAGTCGGAATCCAAGAAGCTTAACGAGGAAAATAATGAAATCAACCTCTCCATCAACAATATCCACGACATCATTGACTCCTTCAAACTCACCCACGAAAAACACACAGAAAACTTCTCGGACGTCGATCGAAGGCTCGCCAACTAGCAGAGTTCGATCGACGAGATCAAGAAGCAGTTATTCGACTTTTCAGACTAGCTGAAACGGAGGGCTGACAAGAACGAGTTCGTGAAATTGCGTAAAGAGCACTACAACGCGATGCTGAACGGAGAGATCGACAGGAAAAAGGTAAAGGAGATCGAGCACCGAATAGAGGATCTTAATGTTAAAATTTAGGATACAAACAATATCATCTAGAAAATTGTAACTGAGTTTGACGAAGCTACTCCCCAGACTCTCGAACTCACCACCGACTCTCGACAGCCCTCCAGAATCACCGATAGCAAAATCAAGCTCGGCGTCCAGGACTCCGACAAAGCTCGCCAGAAGATCCTGGACATGGAGATGAAGCTGATTGCCCTGATTGAGGAGCAGAAGAACATGGGCAATCGCATAAAGCGGAACAACTAAAAGATTTAGGACGCTATCAACAGTCTCTAAGGAAGCTTTAGTTCATATGTAAAATAAAATCAAAATAAATCCTTCAACGAGACCTAGCTGTGGGAGAGGATAAGCATCCTCACTGTCAACTTCAGCATGGCCAACTACAAGATTTAGGCCTTTGAGGAGGTCCTCAACCAGATAAAGAAGATGTCTGAGAAGTCAAAGAGCGAGGTGGAGGAGATGATGTTGGGAATCAGGGAGATGAACCTGAAGAAGCTGAACGAATCGCTGAAGAGCATGCAGGTGTAGCTGAAGCTGAAGCTGAACGCAATAAACGACCGGCTGGATAGGAAGGTTTAATCAAGCTTATTCTAGAAATCAATAAAGACCCTTAACTCTTAAATCTAAAAAATTGTTTAGTATACAAATACAAAATCCGACAGGCTCGACGTCAAAAAGGCCCTCACCTTCATCGAAAACAAGATCAAGGAGATCGTCACCATCATCACCGAAAAGTAAATCAACATCAAGGACGCACTCCTCTCCAAAAAACTGCTCCACTGTCTTTCATGCGACAAGGAGATCGAGAAGTTCGAGGGCAGCCCGAACCAGCTGACCTACCGCTGGGAGTCGTGCCGGAAAGCCTTGGACGACAGTTTCAACCGGACTAGCCTAAGGAAATTTAAACGTAAATCAGAATTTCCATAGTGACAAAGTTGAAATATAATTAATAATCCCTTATGAATTGCGTGTCCCAAATCCTCGCTGAAGACAGCTTACTAATCGGCGACCGCTCCGAAACTGATGCCTCTCTCTCGGCTCCCTTCAAGGACGATATCAACTTCTAAGACTTCACCTTCGACTCTATCCAAAGCAACAAGCTACTGCCTCTCAGGAGAGGCAAAAAGCGATAAAAAAGAAAAATGGAAAGTTCATAAATTTCATGTCTCTAGATTGGATGTTAGCATTTCTAATCACTTAACAGATGGAAAAAGGCAGTTGGCTGCGAGGAATAATTGGAGTACATCCCCCTTCATCATCCTTAGTTACACTAATCTGCCATCGCAGTAGGGCCAGCTTTTCAGGCCTAACTCCACTAGAGACGTCGCACCGTTATAACACTAAAAAGCAGGATTATAAGCTCCAGAAATCTTTGGAAATCTTATAATCTTGAGGCCGGGTATTAGTTTTTTAAATAAAATTTTGGGGAGGAGGATGAGGAGTGTTTTGTGATGGTTGTCCGAAAAGTGCTGGGTTGGCGCTGGACTTCTCAAGCTCTTTAATCAAAAAGAGCAGCCATTGAAGAGGCAATCAAAATATTTAAGAAAAGAAGAGGTGAAAGATGAGTTACAGCAGTGCTTAATACATACATGTTCAGGTGAATTGGGAGTTGAGCAGGTGAGTGAACCGTCTATGCTGGAGGGCAGTTCTGAAGGATTGGAGGTGGGAGAGGGTGGAGTGAAATGGGGTGGAGAGGGCCTGCTTCATCTAAAGGTCTACAGCAGAGAAGGTCTTGAAGACTTAGAAGTCAAGCTGACATTCATTCTAATTGAGTTCGTCCTTCAGCCTTTTGTATGACTCTATTATCACCTACAGCTTTTAGACCTTTTACTTTTCAGCCACTATCTTCATTTGGGTCTCCTCCCACCCCGACAGCCCCGTCTTCATACGCCCGAACCTTTCCTTCATCTCTATTGCGAAATCCAACACCTGACTCTGCACTCTCTCTATCTCCTTGCAGAGAAGGCCCACTGCTTCGAGGAGGGTGCAGATTCCGCTTTCCAAAGAGTGGTATGCATGCTCGAGCTGTTTTTCATACAAAATGAGGCTATCGTTTAAAGTTGAATTGAAAAGATTGAGCATTTAAATATGTTTTCAAGGACTTCCCCAAGAGAGTGGCTTGTGCCAAAGACTTCGCGAGCGCCTTTTCCGGGGACTTGGCCGGGTCTGTTTGGGACTATAATGCCGTGAAATGAGTGAAGGGATTGCAAGTCCAGTAAATCTTGGCTGGAATAATTAACTCAGAGTCTAGAACGAATTACTTAACTTCTGTTAAGTTCTCCTCAATGACTCTATAACTCTCAGTTTATGCATCTTCCTTTGGAACTAGATGCAGGTTTAGTTGTCCAGAACTATTTTCACCAACCCTCCTACTGCCAGCACCTGTCTCGACACCAACTCGATCACCTGCTTTACAACTTACAGATAGTTGCTCAAATCACCACTCATTTATTAAAATCACTAGTCAAGTAAAAGGAGGCCCACTCGGCCAGGCGCTTGCTCTATGTAAATCTACTCTCGTTCGATTAGCAATTTAAAACAACTACAAAAATCTTCTTTACACCTTTGTAAAGACTTGCAAGGCAGGCTCCCGCAGAGTCAGTTGTCCCTGTCTTAATTCCCTAGAACTACTCGAACTACAACAGCCTATTCGAATTTTTCCAGACAACCTGCCTCGTTCCTTCTCTGGTGTTGTAAGAGCAATTGTGCGCCCTGCACGACACCACCTTTGCAAAAACCTAATTCTTAAGGGCATAGGTGCAAAGGATAGCAATGTCAAGTGCACAGCTTTTGTTGTTTCGATCTGACATTCCATGCACATTGGTATAATAAGTTCGCTGCAACTTGAGTTACACAGCTATTTTATTCATTTGGCCGACGAACCAAGCCAGCAAGTTTTTCTTTTTTTTCTTTCGACCATTGAGGAGTTCGGGGTTGCATTTATCAGCGATCCAGATGGCAAGGACGATGGCAGCATCGTTGCCGCTGGGGAGCATTAGACCAAAGAGCAAGTCTCGGACGGAGTAAATTTATCCGTGCTTGAGCATGGCACTGGTGCCTTAGACTTTGAATTTGTGAATGGAAATGAGTTAATTTTAGTAGTCTATGAAATACTAGCTTGCCAATTACAGGAATGTATGCAGAGTCATAATTTTTGTTAGGCTGGCAACCTAAAGACTCTGATTTATGTTGTGATTCAGTAGCAGCTCGAAGTCCTCAGTCATCACCACTGCTGCTGACGCACGCACTTCCAGTCTGGAGTGCACTGCTCTATGGAACTTCAGTTTGAACGGGGGCGGAGATCGTTTGTCCTAAGCCTTTTTAATGTAGGCCTGCTTGACTAAAGGCTTCTTGACTTTTTAAGGGCAAGAGGTCTGTTGGATGAGCTTCGTATTTTGTTTGGGATTCTTAGGACTATGCGATTCCCTTTGCTTCTACTCGTAGGAAACTGATTTTTTCACGAAAGATTGACGTTACATATTTTGTAGCACGCTTTTGGTTAGTGAGCGTGGGAAGAAATGCTTCCTTTGGATCAACAGCAATGTCGCCCTCTTCATCTCCACCAGCCAAGAGTTTATTCTCGGCTTAATCGATATCTCACTGCGACAGGGATTCACCCATACATCAGATCCGTGTGAAGAACTAGGATACTCGTAACAAAATTTTTTTTTTGAGTGTTAGAATCTTGAATATTTAATCATTAAGGAAACCTCTAAATAACCGAAAGGACAGGGATTAATGCGACATCACCTGATCAATCCTTTGGTATCAATCCAACCTGCCTTATTCCTCTAACTTAGTGATTAAGAGTTGAGTTCGACTTGCTCTATCCATAAAGAAGGCGTCTTTGATTTAATAATTATCCAATAATAAAAAATGGCTGAGTATGTTTATCAGATCGACAGCCTGCGGCTAAGTCCCTTGGTGGGTCTGAACTTTAGGTCTCCGACTTTAAAGATATCAGTGAATCGGTTGATAAGCAAGACTCATCAAAGTGCGCAGGTGGTTTCATCTCTAATCCTTTGGCCTGCTTAAGTGCTAATTCTACATCTGAGAGGAGAAAGCGTATTGAATATATAGGTGTACGAAAAGGACAGTTAAGGTAGACAGAGGCTTGAGGAACTCCTAAGTGTTCTTTAGGGAATAGCAGATGTTAAAGGACTGCAGAGAGGTGTCTATCAAAAGGAAATTTAGCTCTTCAATGACCAAATAAGTAAGCCTGCTGCCAGGCTCAGCTTCCGACTAGTCATCTAGCCCAAGTCCACCTACTCTGCGCAGAAGTAAGTCAACCAGCAGCCAGTCCTCGAAGCTAAGCTCTAAAAGTTGAGAAAGCCCTCAAGGATTTAGCACTTTAATTCATAGAAGCCCAAAGATTAGCAAGCTAACAAGCTCTAGATCGGCGAAGAAAAGGAAGAAACTGGATTTAACAAACTTCCCAAGCCCAAGTTCAGCAGAGTCGTTATAAACAGTCTAATCGGCAACTTCAAGCCTCTAAACCTCCTCGCCAACGTGCTGATGAGGGTGAGATTGGGAGGCAAAACTTGCTAGACAGAAGTGGCCAAGAACAGAAAGAGCTAGCCAGTCTGGATTGAAACTCTGGTACTGGTGCGTGAGGACTAAAAACGATTGTAATTCTAGCTGATATAATAAGTGAATCTTAAAATTATTGCGACCTCTTTCCTGAGAGTGGACTAACTCTCCTTAAATAACCGCTACGTCTCCAAGCGATTGGAGTTCACCAACCACAAGTCAGAGTTCGTCGGACATACTTTTCTGGACGTCACTTATTGCGAAAACTCAGAGGGGCAGCACAACTAGGAAGTAAGACTGCCCCGCCTCCAGGAGCGATATAGGAGTAACGAGTCGAGAGTCAAGGGCTCGAAGGAGAGAGTAAGAGTGAAGGAGAGGAGGGTTGAGGCGTATTTGTGATTCAAGCTTTCTTGATCTTTTTCTTTTTTATCTATTTTTCTTATACAAATTAGAGTCCCCATTCTTATGATGGCCTTCCAGACTGCTTCAGCCTTAGCTTATCCAGGAGCTGCTTCTCTCTTGAACTCGCCTCGTTTTGCTGCTTCGTCAGCTTCTCAATCTAGGTCTTGGCCTACCCCATCTATTTGTTTCTCAAATTAAAAATAGACATGAGCTGACCCAGCCGTTTCTCAGATTCCATCCTTACTTTTTCTGCCTCTTAACATTTGAGTATTTGTTAGTTGCATTTAGCAGCCTTTTCTTAAAGTAGTCTAATTTCGTCAGTGATATGTTTATTGGACTGGATAGCCTTGATGAGTTGCTAATTTTTAAGATGTGCGTCGAGAGCGGAGGAGACTCTCTTTTTTTCAGCTGTAATCTAATTTAATTTGATTTTTAATTTAGAGATTTCAGATTACTTCTAGGCAGTTCTTTTGACGAATGCTGCAGTCTCTCTTTGCAATTTGCTTGATTAGTCCGTTTTTCCTTTCTCCTTCGTCTAGCCGCTCTTCAGCTTCTATTTCCATTATTTCTTCTCTCCTTTCAAATTATCGTTCTGCTCCAGCAATGTTCGGAATTGCTTGATCGACTGTTGAAGCTTGTCGATTTTGGTTTTGGCAATTGCCTATATTTCTGCGAGGTCGGGCTTGAGGGCGGGGAACTCCTCCTATTTGGTGTTGGCGAGGAGGAGTAGTTATTTGTCAAGAGAGGCAGATTTCTATTTCTAATGTTAGAGTCTTTAACCCATATATTGCAAGGCAGACTCCAACTCTTGTATTTGAGTGGACTTGCAATTGGTCTATTCCTAGAGACTTTAGACACGGCCCCTCAGATCCACCTCGACTCTTTGCACTTAAAGCGCTCTCTCCTTTAACTCTATCAGTCCACTTTAGACACCCTACTGGCTTTGCTACAATTATCTATCCAGCTCCTTCTAACGAATCTCAAGACTTCTCAGTTCGTGCTACAAATCTGCCTGTGACATTAATAATTTACTTATTCAACTTTATTTTTCGTATATAAAAATGCAGTTCTGACAGGCCATCGCCACTTCTCTGCTACTCTGGCTGACACTATTCCATTGGACTCGATGCTTCATGTTGAACTTCCCTATGGGTTAGGATTTTCTTCCGATTAGTTCTCTGCTCATTTGCTTTTTCGCGAACCCTACCTCCACCTGCCAATTCGAACTCTGATAAGCCAATAACCATGTCAGAAGAGATATTATGAAAGCAGGAATTGAAGTTGCCTGTGAGTATGGATTGGTCGTGTGGGATGATGTTGAGATCGAATTTCTAGGCGATGAGTTCTGCCTCGTAGAGCTAGCAGAGTTTGCTTTTGATGGACTCCCAGACAGGTAGCTGAGAAACAGACTGATCAGGCTTGCGCATATCCCACTCGTTCACAAAGATGGTATTTCGACTATAAAGTTTTTATTATTTGAAAAATTTGAACTCGCCCACTCTAGCCACATGTTACGTAAAAAAGTTTCTGACTCCACGGTCGTATCGCAGCTAAACAACAGCAGGAGGCCTGACTGATAACTATTTTACTGCGGAGACGAGTGTCAATGATTTTGAGACTGCCTGTGGAAGTTCCTACACAGAAGAGACAGTCAGAAAAGGGACTAAACCTAGCAGAGGTGATCGTTTAAGCTTTGTCTTGAAGGTTAAAAAGGGAGTAAGCCTAGAGAGGCTTTTCAAGGTTCCACATTAGCACAAATTCGCTGTCTGCAGAAATCAAGAACTCCTAGTTCGGAGAAGGGTCGATGCAATGGATCGCGTTTGGGTGCAGAGCAGGAAACGAGTGCTTCAGGTCGGGCATCACCCCCTCCTACACTACCGTTAGTTTGGGAATGTTCAGCTAGCGAGTCGATGGCTTTGAAATCTTTTTGATCTGCTTGTGCTTAAGTCTCCAAAGCTTAATGCAGTTTGTATTGGTGCTGAGAAGATATCGATTAGAGCCGCAGCTCCTAAGCCATTGCAAGTCGTTGACCTTGGGCTCGATGATGGAGCTGTTGAGAGGGTCAATATCCTGGATGTGGGACTGAAGCTAGGTGCAATATTAGAACCTGCCGCCTATCTTTTCGAAGAAGATGAGTCTGCCTGCACAGTCGCCAATGGCGATGAAGTCGTCCTCCCGACTGAACTCGATGCAAGATATTAAATCTTCCTAGCAGGCCTTTTCCAAAGAAGTCTTATCTCCGAAGACCTGACTTTGCTTCCAAATCATTTACTTCCTACAAGGTTTATTATAAGCCATGCTCTCACTTATCCCCCTCCTCCTCTCCGCCCTCTTCCCCCCTCTCCCCCTCCTCCTCTTCGCCTACACGCCCTTCAGCACTCGCACTCTCTTCTACCAAGCCATCCTTATCATCCTACACCTACTCCTCTACAGCCTAAATACAAACAATTACCAAGAGTTATAAATGAAGCACAAAGGGATAGCTGCGATATATGCATTGTTTTGCAGCTTGCATATTATGTCTGCCGCCTTGCCGCTAATCCAGGTGGCGTCTCCAAACATCGTGCCTGCCTTCACTCAATCTCCTTTGGAACAACTGCTCTGGTCCTTCTGGAGCCTCTGGCTGTTATTTTTCCACCTAATGCGATCAAGATATTGGAGAATAATTTCACTGGAGGAACTTCACCAAGAGCGTGAGCTATCAGTTGATTAAATTCTGAAGATAAAATGGTTCTACAAAAGCACAAGCTAACTCCGTCTGGGTCCACTGCTTTCTCGGGTTGTCACGAACGCCGCCGCTCTCTTTTCTAGGCTCTTCTATCTGGCTGTCGTGTTCTTCTCTTTGATACACAGCTACTCAGCTTCTATGCTCGTCTATCTGCTGGCGATGGTAGTCTTTTACCTTAGAGTTAATAAGATCAAACTGGAAAGGCTGATAAGCAGCAAGCTGTAAGAGAAATTTTCTAGCGAAGTAAGTCAATGGTAGAAGTCATTTCTGAGCAAGGAGCTCACAGTAAGGGTGCGAAGCCATCGCTAGCTAATCTCGTAGCTCGACTAAATAGGATACGACTATTTCATGTTCAGATACCAGCTCCAGGCCTCCTCAAGGAACTTTATCTATTACTTCTCAATGGTCTTCCTGGTCATGAACTTGCTCCTTCCCTTGCTGACTAAGATCGACCTTCCCTAAAAACAGCTTGTCTAGTGGATTATCTATCTGATTGGTCCTTACGCCCCCAACGATAGTCTGAAATAAATGTATCCCTACGCTTGTGCGATGATTGTTTGCTAGATGGACCTGTGGGGCTATGAGAGACTGAGGAGCTAGCTTGGGCCCATTATGAGACGATAGCCTATTTTCGAGGCAGTCGTTAAGACCAACTAGATAAGAGGACTTTACTATAAAAACAAGCTGAGAAATCTGATAAAAAACATTCAAAAGTCCATTCCGTGTCTACTGGAGAGAGCCTACTTGGCGTTCTTTTTGCTGCTCTCGTAAGTGAAGACCAGCGTGTTCGGATTGATAGCTCTGCTAGTTGTCTTCATAGTCTTTTTTCTTTAGGGAAAAAACGGCCTGAATATCATGTCAGGCTTTAGCGGAGTCATTATAATTTTACAATATATTGTTCTTATTCTTTCTTTAGGCCCTGACTCCAGTCCGCGCTAGTTTCCAGACAAGTTCCGAGACTACGACTTGCTGGCCATGATCACCACCGACGAGCGTTGGCGTAAGTTCATAGTGCTTGGGCGCATGTAGACCTAGAAGGTAAGCTTCATCATTAATGTGCTGGTGCTGGTGAGCTTCGAGCTTTACTACGAGTGGCTAGTGGTGCTCTACAGGAATATGCTAAACAGACTGGAGTAGTCGGTGAACTAAATGCGAGCGGAGTTGCTCAACAGAAATTTATAGATTTCTGAGTCCAAGCATCATGAAAGGAGCAGAGTCTATGGGATTGCCAAAGAAATCTACAAGTCTTTTGTCTTCAACACTCCAGTCTTGCTCACATTGCTCTCCGTCATCCTCCTCGTCCAGAGCTACTCACTCACCAACTTGGGTCTTGCCCTGCTCTCCTTCCTCTGTCTCTACCTGGGCAGCTTTACAAGCAGCTGGTTCTAGCAAAAGGATTGGCTGTTGCGGGCCCTTTTCACAGTAAGCAGAGGGTTCAGCCTGGCCCTGATAGCTGCATACGGATTACTTAAGCTGCCTTTCCTAGACGAGAGGCTGTGCACAATGTTAATTTGCTCGAAGGCATAGTTTTCTACTTCAATTGTGAAGATTACTCTATTCCTCCTATTTCAGGTAGGTCTCGATCTGCTGCACTCAGATCAGTTCAAGCGGACTGCAAGCAACATCCAGGACAAGCACTAGTACAACTCGCTGCTGATCGGCACGGCCCTCACCTACTCCCAACACTAGGCGCTTGTGGCCAAGGCATTGCACGAGCACCAGAAGCTGCAGCTTGTGAAGCTGGACTGTGCAAAAATTCTGGAGTCACATTAGAATTCATAAGTACCTCAATTCTAGTATACGTTTTAAGAGCAAAGGGGCTATCTGTAGGCTTTGAGAAGCTGGCTCCCTAACTTTATAAACCCTTTCCTCTTCAACAAGGAGCGCGCCTTCTCCCTCGTCAGCCAACGCAACGCCCACGTCTTCGCCCTCACCGAACGACATCTCCTCAAAATTCAGTCTGATAAATAACTCAGACAGCTCTTCATAACCTCTCTTACCAACTACTACGAATTACTATACGAACGGCTGGCTCTTCTCTAAGGGGATTACTCCATTGCAAACCTCAAGGAACTTGTGGCCAACATTAGGACCACTTAAATGTGGATCACATCCACTCAGGAATTGCAGGAGGCCTAGTCCCTTAGACTCTCCATAACAGCAGTCAACCTGCAGCGACTCAAGCAGGATTCACGCAAACTCGAATTCCAGCTTTTTTCTCTGCCACTGCTGATTTACCAGGCGATAGTGTCAAACTGGCATCAAGTCTGCATCTGTTCTGTGATCCTATACTCAGTCTTAAACGAAGGGATGGTATCGATGCTGCTGCCTCTGCTTCTTTTCTGCATCTTCCTCCCTTAAAGTTCGGTTCCTTCTCTTGAATTCTGGCAATGCTGTTTTCTTTATTCCTTCTGCGTCATCGTCACCAAAGTACTTCTCACCAACCAAGTCATCGACTTACCTGATTAACTCATACTAGCACTCTTCGGCAGGGCCTCCAAGGGACTCCTCCTCGAATTCACTCTCATACTCATCACCTTCATACAAGTGAGTCTGCTACATGATGTAGGCCAGTTCAGCAGCAAAGCAATAATGAAGCGGGAAATGGTGGTGCTGAAGTTGGCTTGCGAAGGGCAAGAAGAGGCGGTAAGGTTCCTAAAATAGGAGTGCAAGGGTTAGGGTCAGGACCTGCTAAGCCTGCAGCTGGGAATCCAACTGCTGGCAACAATCTACCTCTTTTTGTTCTATGAGAGGATGACAGCCAATTAACTAAGTCTGACAGAGATGATTTAATTCAACAGATTTTCAGAAGGCCTGATTCTCTCACTCATCTTTCAAGCCACCATCATGATTTTATAGCGCTTCATCCACACTCGGACTGGCCTTGACTAGGGTCTGCGAGGGACTCAGCTGAGCCTGAAACGGTGTATGCACTTGGGAGTGGTGGTGGTGGTGCACTTCGGAGTGTTCATGAGCATGTCGGGTAGCTATTTTCTAAGTCGCAATCATCAAAGCGGGAACATTTACATAAAGCTTTTTTATCTGATTTATTGCGGGTACCTCTGGGCCAGCTCCATTCAAATCCGCTAGGGCTTTAAGACTGTCGACTTGCTCTCCGACTTCGGCACTCTAAACAGATACGCTTACATCATCTTCCGCAGTCTCCCCTTC
This sequence comes from Craspedacusta sowerbii, assembly GCA_003687565.2. Classification (NCBI taxonomy): domain Eukaryota; kingdom Metazoa; phylum Cnidaria; class Hydrozoa; order Limnomedusae; family Olindiidae; genus Craspedacusta; species Craspedacusta sowerbii. Next base: position 60,768 of record QQSS02122188.1, read on the forward strand.
CTCTTCGAATTTAGGTGCTTCTCTGACTGGTTCATGGCCTCAACAGCTTTGCGCATGTTCGATTGGATCAAGCTTTAAGACATCTTCGGCAGACTCTTCCTGGCCAAATGCGACTCTGTTTGGCTTGGGAGCAAGCGAATGGGCCAGAGAATATAAAGCTGGAAGAAGGTGCTGCAAGGGTTTGGGATGTTGCTGACGATTTGGCTGCTGATCTTTGGGCCGATGGTGCTTTTCAGCAAAGTGAACCCCCTGGCCCAATAAAACTAAGTGGAGAGCGTGTGGGTATAGCTACAACTTTCAGTAAATAATTCAAACTTTTATTCGATCTTTAAGAACAGCCATGTAACTGATATCCATCGTCCAAAGGAGTAGTAATTTATTAAGAACAAGATGGAATGGGTTACCGGGCTCGGCTTGGATCACACTGACTTCCAAGTCGTCAAGCTCGCTTCCTCCAGCGATTAGTATTGGGAAATATCTTAGCCAGCCAAAAATAGTCTGCTCGCAGAACTCAACAGTGTACTCCTTAAAGAATCCAAAACTAAATTCTACATGATTCTGCTTACTAGGTTTTCAAGAAGGTACACGCAATCCACCAGCTTAATTAAAATTTCAGAGGAACTGCTCGACGAATCCCAGCTGCTCTCCCTGAAAAACACGGTGCTTGACTGCAGAAGCACTTTGGAACTTCGGCGACTGCTGAAACAGACGCTGCGAATCGACAATACGAACAAGATCGAGGAGTTGGGGGGATAAGGAAGAGGAGTGCGAGGTAGGATGATCTGCGGGTCGATGGGAGTCTTCTGGGAAATGATGGCAGACAGCTAGCCTCTAACATTCTGGGTTAGCAGTGATAAATACACTTCCTACATCAGTGGTTACTCAGTCACCAGCTTTTACATCTCCATTATCCTCCTCATCGCAAACTACCTCCGCGCACTCTTCGTTGGCGGTGCAGAGCGTATCGTCTTGGCCGACATCCCTAAGTCTGACGCACTCCTCCGTGTCTACGAAGGCATCCTAGTCGCCAGACTCGAACAGCGGCTCGAGGACTAATAGAGACTCTTCTGGTGGCTGATGGATTTAATAAGGAACCCTGACAGTTTGCAGGAAGTGACAGGGAAATGGCTGAGCGCGAGGACAAAGACGCTGCCGAAGAGAAAGGGAAATGATGAAGAAGAATGATCACTTGCGACTTAATTTAATGATGAGGAGGGCTATTGCAGTTGCGAACAGGATTAACACCAAAATCCACAGCATCCCCTTTATCATTATTGTCCTGCACCGCATTCTGTCCGTCGTCTTTTCCGTCCGCTTTATCTCGTCCCGAGTGTTCTTCACCAGCTCCCGACGGTCCTCCAGAATGTACCGCTGGTCCGATAGCTCCTTCAAGATCCCGTCACTGGTCTAATTGATTTCCTCCGCAAACCGGCGTGTATTTTTGAGCCGATTGTTCTGGTTAACGACTTGCTGGCCTAGCAGCACTGCACGATTGTCCTCTGCCATTAATTATTTATGAAAAGCTTACTAAAATTTTTGGTTAAAAAATGCCAGTCGGGCAGGGCTCGTTGGGAGCTATTGCAGAAATATTATTAACAGTCTAAACAGCCTTCGTCGACGTTCCACTATGTCCCTATTCACAAAAACAGGAGACAGCTCAGCACCTTGGGAAGTCTGGACTTGCCTGACCTGGTCTAGTTCTTCAAGGAGGCAAGCGCCTACCAGATGGAACGGGAACAGCTTCTAGACAAAAAAGTGTTAGGATACGCTTATCGGCTCATCGATAGATTCGACGAACTAAACAAGAAGCAGCAGATCTAATTCATTTGTTTCCTCAAAAGCTCAGGCATGACTCAAGACCCCAAGCTTGACAAAGCAGTCCTCTTCTTCCTATAAAAAAATAGGCAGGAGCTCAGACTCGAGCACTACTACCTCTTCGTGAGCCAGGTGGAAGATGAGCTGTTGAGGCTGGCCATTTAGGGCAACTTTTAAATAGTGCTTTCGATTCTCGCTAAAAGCAAATAAGAGCCTGGAGAAGGTCTCCTTGAAAGTATTAAGAAACTTCTGCTTAAGATCTAAACTATCAGTTAGATGCTGCTTGTACTGACCTACTTGCCCAAAATCGAGCATTTCTTCCAGGCCAAGAATGAATTTATTGCTGCTTTCTCCCCCAGATTCGCCGCCAGACTCGAGTTCATCGCTCCGAGTGAAATAGTAAAGCTTTACTACTTAAACTCGCGTTTCTACCTGTCTGAAAGGCTGGAGGAAGGAGTAAAGGAGCGGGCTGCAATGACGATGGGGCTGTTCACTTTTAGAGAGCTTTCTAACTTATTGTAAGTGCTAGACGGAAACAACCTAAACCACCTCTACTTACAAATTAAAACCAGCATATCCAGGCTTTTAGGCGCCCAGAAGAAAAGTCCCGACCTGCTTCACTTAGTCAGCCAAGCATACGAAAGGCTCGTCCTCAAGTTCAAGCAACTCGTCCCCTAGACTCAAAGGCAGGCTGGGCTTAATGCAGCCAGCCACAACCTTATCGTCTAGTCCGTTTAGAACTATATTTACTAATTTGAGGGAGAGCAGCTAAAGAAGGTAGCCTGGGCTATTGCTAATGATAGACTAATCGAGTCCAAACATCTCAGGGCAATCCAAAAAAAGTTAATCTAAATTCTTGAAACCCGCCTCAATCACTTCAATACTGACCAGATGGCCACCTTCGCCTGGACATTGTTTAGGCTCGGGTCAGCCCACCCAGTTCTGTAGCGAATTTAGTAGTGTATTGTTAAAGAGCTAAAGTAGAAGGGCAGGAGCAAGGACGCAGCCTTGTTGATCTGGGCGTTCGTCCGCAATAAGGCCTTGAAATGGGACTCGGTGAGGACAGCCATGTAGTCTCTCTTAACCAATATTTAGACTCTCTAAGAATTTTAATACACCATGGCTGGTTATCTTGCAGATAACCTTGCTCCCGAATATCCCACTCGCGTCTTCCTCCATGAGCTCAAGGCCGCTCACTCTCGGCTCACTGATGACCTCCAGCTATAAAATTTGCTGCAGATGCTCAAGGTCTACAACTAGCATCACCTACTTGATTCGGGAGACTTGGAACTATTTTACGAGCGATTCATGGAGGGGGGAGAGAAGGTGTCTCGAGAGGTGACGGTGAAGACGATGGGGTTGCTGACGAGTCTGCGGGGAGTTCGGCTGGGGAGTAAGGGAGTAGGAGTGCTGGAGAAGGCAGGAAATTTGCTCAAATCCTATAGCCAGCCACTTCCCTTGTGAATATTTAATGCTCTTTAGAGTCTACTATAGCAATACTCACAAGACTTTCAACAACGCCAGGAGTGCCTCCTTCCCAGTCTTCCCTCGCCATCTCCTCCAAGCCAGGCTCGCCCTCCTCTCAGGTCTTTTCTGGATGATTCCGCTCGCCTTTGTGGGGAGAGAGTGGCTGCTTTCAAGCGAGATGCTGGAGAGGGACATGAAATGGCTGTGGACTCGCAAGTATTCGGTGGAGGGAGGAGTGTGGGCGCAAATGGAGAGCGGGGCGCAATAAATTCTAAACAATACAAGTATCTTTTGAAATGCAAATTTCTTGTTCATTGAATGTTTTTCTCGAGCTCGCTGGTCCAGAACGTCAGGTTCTACTTCAACATGTTCAGCAACGCTGAAGCGTCTTGGAAGAATTCTTTGTCACGTTCGTCGAGATCTCGGCTGCCTTCGTCGAAAGCCTTCTTGGCAACTTGGCAGGCGCGGACAGTGTCGCGGAGAACTCCGTCCAAGAATACAGAATAGCCAAGGGCAAGGCCGAGTCGAACAGGGTGTGTAGTCTTTAGTTTTTCAGATCGTTTAAAGGCATCCTCATAATAGTCGTATGCTAGATTCGCATACTTTTTTTTCTATTCGCCAGATTCGACATCGTAGAGGAACTTGGCAGCGTCACCCCTCAGCTTGATGGCAGTGATCTCTGCCTCCACGTTGGGACTCTTGCCGAAGTATTTGTCGACGGCCTCAAGACAGCGGAGACTGGCTTCCCTGATCTGTTTGGTGGTGTTTTGTCTCAACTCCCTGAGGGGAGTAAGATCGACCTTCCCTTCTTTGTCCTCAATCTTTTAAATTTAGTTGAAGTCCCGAATATGCATTTTCCTCTCCGAACAATAGCTTTTGTAGGCGGCTGCGAACAGTGATCGCTCCTCGGGAGTGAGGTCAGCCTTGAGGTCCACGAGCTTGAGGACAGTGGTCCAGCAGTCGTCTGTCCTCCTGCACTTGTCGTAGACTTTGGCCATGAAGAGGAGATTCTGTCTGCTCATATTTCAAATTTTCAACTTTTGCCACAGCGGGATAATCTATAAATCATATGTTCGTTTCACCTGACTGCTCTCCCATTAAATTAACGACATTATGCACGGACCGGATCGCTACAAACGTTCCCACTCCTCCTCTCACCACAAGTTCATTCCTGAATCCACTCCCCTCCAGTCGTCCTTCCACCCCAAGCAGACAACCCCCGTCTCGAAGGCGCACCTGCTGAAGGACTCGAGAGGGAAGGGGAAGGAGAGCAGTCAGCGGAAGGCGCTGATGGAGATCGAGGAGAAGGAGAACGCTAGACATTAAACCTAACTGACTAGACTCGAGAACGAGGTGATGCGCAAATAGGTTTAACGGTACAAGCTGTAAATCATTAATCTCCAGCAAAAAAACAAGTCCCTCGACTCTCAGATCCTCAGCTTTAAGACTCGCAACGACTTCCTCGAGGAACTCTCCCAACGCAAGCCCTTCCTCCGCAAGGACCAAGAAATCTAAAATTTGAAGGACGAGCTCTAAGCTGCTCGACTTCTGAACCAGCTACAGGAACAAGAGCTTAGGAAATTCGAGGAGGAGATTGTGGTGATCAGGAGGTTGGTGAGCTGTGGAAATCGCATAGAGAAATAAACTCAAACCTAGTCAATCGAGAACAACTTCATCCTGAAGATAAAGGAGCAAGTGAACTCCGAAGTCGTGTCGAACTTGGAGGAGACTGTCGTGCAGTTGAGACTGAAGGTGCTTCGACTCTAGTCCCAGTTGAAGCAGCGGCAAGCTTGAAGTATATATCAATCTTCATATAAGAGAGCCAAGAGCTCTGCTGAGTCGTGCTGCTCGGCGAGTCTCCAGTGAGAAGTGATGCTGTACTTGCGCTCCTCCTTCTAGGGCAGCACGTTGAACCACCTGAATTCCTGCAAGATCTACGCACGACTGTAATTTAGAACCTTCAAGTTTAGACTTTAGCGCTTGGGCTAAAATCCTCCTAATCTGAAAGCCCGCTGCTCCCTCACCTGTCTGAGCCACTCTCTGAACTAACTGCTGAACATGTCTTCATCAAGCAGTTCGCTGATCTCGAAGATATGGCCCATGTTTGCAATTGCGGCTTTCCTTGGCAACTGGTTTTGGAACTTGGCGGGGAGGTTGGCGAGTTGTACGAACTGCCTGAGGAGACGATGTTTATCGAGTATCCTTCGTATGAAGTTGAGATAGAGCTGGTGCAGTGGATTAAACGTGTGATAGACTAGGAATAGATCTATTAGTTTGTTGTGAATATCTTGGTGTTAGAGTCCAAGAGTGAGCAGTTAGTCCTAGAGCAGCACTAGCTACGTCCAGAGCTAGTACTGCACCAGTAGCCCTCGCTTCGACCCCTCTGGCTCGCATATCCGCTTCAGCTGTCTTAACACCAGGTCTCGGATTAGTGTTACTTCGTTCTGGTTCTTGCTCATCTTGGTAACCGCTTTCACGAAATGGAGCCAAAGCTCAAGGCTTTTGAAGTTTATGTCGCAGGAGAAGAGTTGTCCGCAGAATTTCCTGCTGTAAAAGAATCGGAAATAGCTTCCTTTCAGCTGAGCACCTCGCACCGCCACTTCGTTCACAAATTCTATCATTTGCAAACTTATCTGCTCGTTGTTCAAAATCTGGGCCATTGAAAGAGCCTGGAGCAAGTAACGAGAGACGAACTAGACTGCATCGAGCTGGCTGTCGAAGGAGCTCAAGAGGGCCTCATTATTAAAAAGCTTGGCGATGAGTTCGGCAGCGACTCTGGAGGTGAGACAAAGGCTGATGGTTTTGATTTTATTTTCTTCGTTAAGGAAGAGTCTGAGAAATAATAGCACGTTCTTATTCAGCAGGTTTAATATGATCCTTGCTAAATTGCTCTAAAGCAGTGGGTTTCGATTGCTGTTCATAAAACCTTGCAGCAACGTCTCCGCTAGCTACGAACTCTCCTCCTGGCGGACGCACTTCTCCCCCTCAGAGTGTTTGTTCTCTTTGTCCTGCTCGGGCTCACGACTTTTTTAGCTGAACATTAGGTGGACTTGGGGGATGTCAGAAGACAGGGCCTCCACGATGACGTTGGTGAGTTTAGCTTGGAGATGCCCTTGGGTAGGATCGGACCTCAGGAGGAAATTGAGCCACTAGAGATAGTGATCGTTTCTGAGAGAGACGTGGATAGGGTGGTTCCTGTTTCTGAAGTCGCTGATGAAGGACTATCGCAGGAGCAGGATCTACGTTGAGAGCCTCATTCAAGTTCAAACGTTTAATTTTTGCCATTTGAATTTATCGTTCATCTCTTCTTTCGCTCTTGCACCCCGATTCTGCTCTCATTCTATCTAGCCACTTGCTTCTGGCTCTTCTTCGTGTACATAAATGTCCCTGACCCCGCCTTGTAAACTTTAAAGAACTTGCGATCCACCATCGTCTGCTTCTTAGCAGCTGCCGCCAGGGCGCGCTTCACTGAGTCAGGATGAGCGAATTCGATGAATCCAAAAATATTGTCGAGAGGCTTGCCGGGGTATTTGAATCCCTTTCTGATTCTCATATCAGTGACGACCCCGCATTCTAGACTTTCGAAGAGGTTCTTGTAGTTGACGAGGGAGGATACAACAGGGAAGATCCAGACGGTGCGTTAATTGTTGCCTATGTACCTTAGCTGGTCAAAAACGTCTATGTTAAGAGCAATTTTTTTTTAAGTGACAAACTGTTCAAGTGCATAGACTCCATTCTCATTCAGGTTGTTGTTGCGAATAAAAACCTATTTTACTCTCGTCTTGTTTAGTATCTCCAGGGACTCCTGCAGCCCCTTCAGCGAAAGGAAGTTAAACCTAGTTGCAATCGTCTTCACCGAGGATTTACTGTTTTTCATTATGCTGTTCACGATCAGTGTAAATCCTTTGTCCCTTATGCGGTTGTGACCGATCTCGATGAAGCTGAGAGAAGTGTTGACCTCAAGGGCTTTGCTGAGAGCCTTGGCCCCGTCGAAGCTGATCATGTTGTTGAAGATGTTCAGGAACTTAATGGAGGTGTTATTTTTAAGAATGTCAGCTAGCTGGATGCTTCCACTCACTCCCAGCTTATTCTTGCTCAAGTCTAAATATTCCAATGTCTTATTGATGGAGAGCACATTTTGCAGCACTTTCACACAGATCCTATTGTTCCTCAAGTTAAGGGTGCTGAGTTTGGAAACAAAGTCATTGCGCGTTGGATCGAGTGCTAAGGCCAGCAGCTCCGAGTCTCCCTTGGCGAATGAACAGCCCTCGAAGTTGAGTTTAGTGATGGCGGACTGAGCGACGAGTTTGACTAGCTCAGGATTCTCCTTCTTGAAGCGCTTGTTCCACTGGCTGAGCTAGAAGTTTGAAAATAGGGAGTTCTTTGAAATTTAAAGGACCTTTAGATTGCAGTAGAATTTCTTCTAGAAGTCCTCCCCTGTCATCTTGTTCGCCTTTACTTGGTCCCCGTACGCCATCTCCTACATGTGTCGCGACACGTACAGTCCTCCCACCAAATCCTTCAACAGGTTGTTGTTCAATCCCCCGTTTATCTTCAGCTGCGTCAGCACCCCGTGCCTTTTGCCGTTAAAAGCAATGCCCTTTCCCACATTGGCAGGCTCTGATATAATTCCGCAGTTGGAGATGTCGAGCGAGCAAAGGGAAGAGTTGTTTCCTAAAGCGGTCCAGAAATCGTTTTTCAAATGAGGGTTGACGTTTTTGGAACTGTTGGCGAAGCTGAGTTATCTGAGACTTGTGGTCATGGCCAGAAGTTTTTTAAGAGATACAACCAGCTATGTAATCTATTGGTCAGTCAGGGTGCTCTGTGAGAAGTCCAGAATCGTGATTGCAGGGGAAAAGGCTAAGCTGTAGGATATGGAGGCCAGACCTTTTCCTAGCTTTGTCGACTCCCTCATTCTGAAGACTTTTAAAGGCTTAATGCGCATGAGTGCATCTGCAAGGAGGATACAGTCGGCCTCGGGGAAAGCGATTTTGATAAAGACGATTTCTTAGAGAGTCCTCTGTCGGTCCATGACAGAGCAGAGCTTCTTCATGGCCTTAGGAAGGGAGAGGAAGTTTGTGTTGATGAACTTGAGAGACCTGAGCTTGTTGAGGCCAGATATAATTTCGATCAATAAATCTGAGTCTTAGTCCCTTGAACATATTTTGAGATTGTTAAGCGACAGATACTCGAGGCACCCCTTCGCCTCGATGAAGTTGTTGAAACCCTTGCTCAAGCATTTTAAGAATTTTAGGTTCACCTGGTTGAAATCTCCCACCAACTACACTCGTCTTAGGCTCGGCAAGGATTCCAGAGCGACTGTGACGACATGATAGTCCGACTTGAGTTTTTCAGCCTTGATGTGAGGGATGATGAGAGAGCTGATATTGATGTGCTTGAGTACATGGAGCTTGCGGTAGAATCCCTTGAAGTCGTTGCTGAAGTTGAGGTACATCGTATGTTAGACAAAGTCATACATTGAAAAGAACTATTTCCAGGTAATTACCGGCTTTTACACCTACTCCTTAATCTTCTATTAGAACTCCTGGTTGACGAGTTTAGTCAGGCGGTCCTCCTTCTTCCCTGCCACCAGAGTGCAGTAGTCCACCAGTTCGTTGAACGCCTCGTTGGCGCTGATTTAACTGGTCCTAACTTTGGCGCGGATCCAGCTCCAGCGATTGCAGCAGGCGGCCTTGAATTCCTAATCTGTAGCCTTGCTGGACTAGATGTGGTAGTCTATTTTTTTGCCCTTGACTTCCTATTTTATTTTAAAGAAATTCTAAACTCCAATAAGGTTGGAGAAGTTCTTTTCGCACTGCTCCTTGGTGGAAACCAGCTTGTTCATCTGCTGCACCTCCCCATGGTAGCCTTTTTATCCCGATCGCTTGAACGCCTCCTTCAGCTGCTTGTTGTATTCCTGCACCGTCTTCTCCTTGATCCCAACGTACGCATTATACTCCTTGTAACTTGTTATTTTAGAGTATATCTTCTTGATTTCACTTTGGATCTGGTAAAGTTTTTCTTAAGGTAGAGTGAAATGGGACTTCTGATAGAGTTCAAATGCAGCCTTCTTGTCTGCGGAGAAGTTGGTGATGAAAAAGTTCTGGAAGCAGAAGATCTGGAAGCTGGTAACTTGCAGCTTGAAGGACACGTTGATTTAGTCTTAGCTAAAGACTTTGTCTTTCTCTAGACTCTATATCAGTTAGGGGAAGTCTCTGCTCAGCCAGAAAACTTGCCGTTAGAGCTGCTAAGTCAAGTACTGCTGCTTGATGTCCTAAATCTTTTATCTCGACACATAGAATAAAGCCAAAAATGCACCCAGGTTCGTTGTGAAGTCTTTGTGCCTTTTAGTCTCATCCGTCCTGAAGGCCTCGATGGTCTTGGAGACTATGTCCTGGAGAGAGGGGAACTCCTGGATGAGCATGAGGAAGTTGGAGTGGATGAGAGTCAGGAATCGGATGATGTTGATGGAGGGGTGGGACTTCTCGTCCATGATCCTGTACACCAGGGTGATAATTATCTTGGGGTACAACTCCAAAATGTACTAGGGCTTAAAGCTTTGGGCGTTACCTGTTACGATCATAGACACCGCCCCCTTCAGGAATTTCATGAACTTTTCTTTGTTGTCTTTCAGGCCAAAGTAAAGCGGCAGCCAGTGGCTAAAGCGCTAGTTCAGCGGAGTCCACCTCACGAACTATCTGATGAATGATTTAGCCGATATGTAAAAGGGGTAGAGCTCGGCCTCCTTGAGCTGGCCTGTCCTGGGGACTTTGGTGATCCTTAGCCCAATTCCGAGCTGGTTCTAAAGGTAATTAGATTTGGTGTGATAGCAGACGAGTTCCTTCTAGAAAATCTCCTGCTGAGTGGAGATTTCGTAGAAGTTTTAGATTTCAGTCTCTCTGGGACTGAACGGAGGCCAGCAGGACAGTCTCCCTCCGTGCTTGCAGAACTTGTTTTGGCACTTAAAGTCGTTGGCGTTGATGATTGACTTCTTGACTTCCTTTATGAACTATGGCTGGTCTTTGTCTAAGTTCTCCTCGAACAAGAAGCTTTGCAGTTGAATGAGGACTGACTGAATGCTATAGGCTGATGACCAGCCCCTGCCCTAATTCCTGTTTCCGTTGAGGAAATCGATGCAGAGAGTTTCCCCGAACACGTTGGGATGTTTGAATGGAGTCAGGATCTTAATTACAGGAGGGGCATGGGGGTAAGTTATCGGAAATTAAATTTAAAGATGAAAAACGGCACCGGCGTAAATAGTCTCTTAAGGGCCTCGAATGTTAGCATGCCAGACGTAGATGTTGTTATCGAGAGGTTTGGCGACCACTCCGACTGTGGGGAGTCGCTCCTGTTCGATTTCAAGATAGTCTTTGACGAGCCTTCGGATCGAGAATGGCTGCTCGTTGAGCTGTGCGGTTTTGAGGTAGGCGATGTCCTTAGACCTGCCCTTCTTGTTCATTATTATAAAATATGTCTCCGATCTCAATATTTATACCAAAATTTGTTGATTTCAGTAATATCGAGGACTTTTCCCTCGTTATTCTTTAACATCGTTGGCTTCTCCCTCCACTGCAACTATCTCCACCTCCAAAATTATTTATATGATCCCACACCGCCACTCCCTCCCCAATACCTTTGAACTCATCGATATTCGTCCTAGCCCTATTCCCGTCCGTCTTCCCAAAATCCCCAAAATAAACCAAGACGAATCGCTACCCCTCTTTTTCCGAACCAACTAGCATGAATATTTTCGGATTGCAGTCAGCAAACCGATCCACTAAAAGCAGACTAGTTTGTCAGAGTTCAAACCAGCAGCGGCAAGCAGGCCTGGAGAGAAACTTGGTGCCCTTAGTAAAGGAGGAAGGGTTTACAGAAAGGGTAAAAGATTATGGAAATAGTAAAAGTCATAAATAAGCAAGAACAACAATGCAGTTGCCAAGCGAAAGGGGCTATCAATATACTAATCCAAGCTCAAACAATACAAATAGTACCTTGCCAGCATCAACTTCACTCTCGGACTCATCTATTAGTCTCATTTGCCAGCCTCCCCCTACAAATTTCTGTTCTATCTCGGCTCCGGCAACAACTCCAAACTCGTCCTATACACCTTCTCCAAAAGGCATTGGTGGAAGCGGACTGACTCTAAAAAGCTAGCCAACTTTGTCTGGACACAGCGTTGGGACGGATAATTTTCCAAGTCTCAAGCCAATGCCAAAGAATTAATAAACCCTAACTAGCTATAGCTGTACAGTTTGCCTAGGAGCTAAAGCCAGAAAAAAGAGTATGCCAATATACTGAGCCTCAAGGAAATTTAAGTGCTTTTGCATCCATCTATCGGATCACCGTTTCTCAAACTCAGCTATTAGCACCTCGCCCGACAAAGGATGCAGAACCACCTCCAGTACAGCAATTAGTTGGGCGACAAGTGCAAGTTAATATAAAACTTGAGAGCGTTCTACAGATTTAAGGGAGTGGTGGAGTAGCTAAGGATTCCTGCGACGGTGGTGGTGCGGTCCGGAGAGTGGAGGGAGCTGGAGAAGGTGGAGAGCCTTCTGAAAGAGAAAGGAATCTGCATTCTAAAACCAGGCTAAAACTCAAACAGAGGAGAAGGAATAATCCTCTTTAATGACTTTGAGTAACTGAAGTCCCACCTTGCACTCGCCAAGCACTCCTCCTTCGTCCTCCAGCAGTACATCGCCGCACCCTTCCTCTACCACTCTCGCAAGTTCGACATCCGCCACTACATCCTCCTCGCATCTTGTCATGGCAGGCTCAAGGCCTACTGGTATCACGAGGGCTACCTACGCACAAGTGGCGCAGAGTTCAGTCTCAAAAACCTTAAAAACAATTAGGTTCATCTGACTAATGACGCCATTCAGAAAAAGCAGTTCAACTACGGCAAGCACTAAAAAGGGAACAAAGTCTCATACATGGAGTTCCAGAACTATCTCGACTCGCTCAAAGACTACAGAAGGAATTTTCAAGCGCAGATCGTGCCGCTACTCAAAGAGATGGGTCGTTAGGCGGTGCAGTCGACGGCCCTGAGACTCTAAGGCAGCCGCAAGAATCTAAGTATCTAGCTGCTGGGTCTTGACTTTATGATAAACCAAACGTTTCAGCCTCTCTTGATCTAAGTAAACACAAACCCATGCCTTGAGACCGGGTGTCCCGTCCTCAGAAAAATTGTTCCCTAGCTCTTAGAAAATCTATTCAGGCTAGTCCTCGACCCTTTGTTCCCTCCTCTAGCCGACTACAAGCCCTCCCAAGAACACCTGATTCCTGAAACTGTATTAGAGAGGCTGGGATTCTAGCTTTTGGCAGAGTTCAGTGGGTGGGAGGAGGGAAAGGCGCGTAGTAAGGACCTTGAGGAGGCCCTCAGGTTCGAGCAATTCAGAAGTCAGATGTAGAAAAAATAATGCATTGATTCTGTTATAATATGAGAATAATCAGCATGCACGTAATGGTCCATCGTGACAACGAGGAATCTATTTTCCTGGCCAACGCCTTCTAACTCTCCTTCCTAAGCTGGTATCAGCGCTCATTCCTCAAGGAGGGCTTGATTTTCGGCGCCAGGACCACTTGCAATCGCAGCAAGCCCAAGGAAATGGTGGTGGTGGACCTGCCCAAGGCGCAGGCCAAGTGCTATGTGTTTATTCGAGAAGACAGACTGGGAGGAGTGGTGATGACAGACTAGGAGTACCCCGAACGAGTGGCTTTTTCTGTTTTGCACTTGATGCTGAAATAATTTGAAAGCAAGTTTGACCTAAAGTCGGAGCTCTCGAGGAAGGCCGACACCTAGCTAAAATTCGACGAGCTGAATGCCATTTTGGCCAAATACCAAAATCCGACTGAGGCCGACAAGCTCTAGAAGCTAAAGACGACTCTAAAGGGGCTGGAGGAGACATGCCACAAGAACCTTTCGGACCTGATGAAGCGAGGCGAGGACATCGAGGAGCTGATGAAAAAGTCAAACGACATGAGCAAGATCAGCACGGAGTTCTACATGCGGAGCAAGGACCTGAACAAGAAATGCTGCAGCCTGATTTGATAAAATAAATGCAATAGTAAATTTAAGATTTGGATAATTTCATTTACCAAGATTACCGCAGAAAACCATTAAAGCCCAAGCCCAAGTTCTAGTCAGTGCCGCTCGATGAGTACCCCACCTCCTGCTGCGGCTTTCTCACCAGTCTACTCCTCCTCATTTTCTTCAATGTCCTCACTTTCGGGTTTATGGTCGGTATGCTCATCCTAAGGAGATATCTAACCACTCCCACATTCGTCTAAATGATATCTGGACTTGGATTCGGAGTACTGGGAATAGCGATAGTGGTGACATACAACTTGAGTCAGTCTCGGCGGCAGGAGTAGCGGACGATGTTCGAGAGCGGTCTGAAGTGGCAGAGGAGCGAGAAGCCGGAGTCTTCGGAGAACGAATTCCAAGTATTGAGATAATCGGAAACAGAGCGGTCATTTCGAACTTGATGCATCATTTTTTCCTTTATATTTAATCCCTTATCATCATCTACAATTCCTCCCTCCCTGCGCTCCTCAGCACCTCATCTTTACTCAGCTCGTCACATCCCAGCAGCAGCACCTGGTGAATCACGTGTGTACTCCTGTAACGCTCGAACACTCTCCGAACGCAACGCACCGTCTACTCCTCCGCATGTCCGAACTCCCTGTTGAAGAACTAGAGGTGATGAGCGTAGCAGGCGACGGCGTCGGGCTTGTTGAGACAAGTTTTGAGCAGCTCATTCTTGATGAAGAAAACGGCGAAGCCGAAGTTAGGAGGAGCTGAAGCCAGACCCTGCATGTATTCTCGAAAGGCATTCTATTTTTACATTTAATCAATTTACATGCACTCCTCCAAGGACTCCAAGGAGAACCTACTCAGGGAAATCTACCACAAAGACACCCAGATCCACAAACTAAAGCTTCAGGTCCTTCAACTGGAAAGCCAGTTGGCAGTGCTGAAGAGTCTGGCAAGGGAGAGCGAGGCTTCGTAGCACTGCTCCGTGCACAGCCAAACTGATTTTTCAGCAGTTTTAACCGAAAAGATCTACCTAAAATTAGAATACGCGATCCAATCCATCAACGATAATTACTACCTAGTCCGCAAAGAGCTCATGGCCCCGCACAGGCAAATCAAGGCCGAGGGGCTTGCACAGTACCTCATCGAATGCTTTGGGGAGGCTCACGGCCTCACGCTCATGGCTCTGATAAACAACATGAACGAGAGCCAGAGTCTGTTGCTGAGGGACCCTGGGAGCGGAGTGGCCAGATGCTTGCAGGAGGTCTGGCGAATGGAATCAGAGTGAATAAGTGAATTATAATGTAAACTATCTAACCTCATATTCTTCAGAAGTACTAAGTGCAGCGCAAAATAGGTAATGGAGCCTACGGGCACGTGTGGCGAGTGGTCGACAGGGCCGACGGACGCATCTACGCACTCAAAAAAGTTTTCGATGCCTTCCAGAACAGGACTGATGCTCAACGTACTTACCGTTAGGTCATGACTCTCCAGGCGATGTCGCACGACAACATCATAAAGATCGAGAAGCTATACAAAGCCGAGAACGAGCGAGATGTGTACTTGGTGTTCTAGTTCATGGAGGCTGACCTGCTGAAGGCGATAAAGGAGGGTATCCTTCAATAGCTGCACAAGAGGTTCATAGTGTACCAGCTTTTCAAAGCGATAAAATACATACACTCGGGATAGCTGATTCACAGGGATCTTAAACCCTCCAACCTCTTAATTAAGTCGGACTGCACTCTCAAGGTTTGCGACTTTGGACTGGTGAGATCTCTCTACGAATAGAATGGGTAGAGTCCCGTCCTTACTGACTACGTCGCCACCAGGTATTATAGGGCTCCAGAAATACTCCTCGGCAGCAACGAATACACCAAGGCCGTAGACATTTGGTCTCTGGGTTGCATTGTCGCCTAGCTCTACAACAAGAAACCCATTTTCTCTGGGAACTCAGTGTTCTAGCAACTGAACCGGATATTCTCGATGCTGGGTAAGCCCTCCGACGAGGACTTGGAGGCCTTGCATCACAAGTAGAGCCTTTAAACTCTAAATTCTATTCCGATTCACAAGACTCTAACGCTCAAGGAGCACTTGGGAGAGGTCCCAGCAGACGTGCTCAACCTTCTGGAAAAGATGCTAATCGTGAACCCCCAGCGTCGTTGGAACATCGAAAAGCTCCTTGAGCATGACTATGTCAGGGACTTTAGAAAGAAGTAGACCGAGATCAAGGCCGAGGGCATCATCATCCTCCCCGTTAGAGACAGTGTCAAGCTCAGTCTCAAGTAGTATAGGAATCTCATATACGACATGGACGGCAAGGACTTCCTCTCGTAGAAGTAATGGCTCCTGAAAAAGCAGAAGGAGACGCTAGAAAAGGAGAAGGCTAAGGCATAGGCAGCCAGGGAGTTGGAGCTGCGACGAGCTCGGGAGTTGGAAGAGGCCAAACGAGCTGAGGAGGAGCGTAGGTTCCTGGAAATCAAAGAAGAGAAGGAGAAACTCGTCAGATAGAACTATTTAAAGGAGCAATTGAACTACAAGAAGGAGCTTACTGAAAAACATTCAGACAAAAAGCTCATCCCTTCCCTCAGTCCCATCAGGACTCCTATCAAAAGGACTCCCCTCTACAAATTTAATACTCCGTTCGAGGAGATCAAGGCTGAACTCAGAAACATTTCTTCTAACAAGTCGAGATCGCCTTCACCGATTCTGCCCGGACCTCCAGCTCACTCGCCCACCAGAGTAAGAAGAAATGAAAATCAGTCTTACTACTAGAGGTTTTTCAAGCCTAATACAAGTGCGAAGGAATAAAAGAAGGAGAGCCGGGTCGAGACAAAGACAGTTTCACCCTCGAAGGCCTGCCTGGTTTCTCAAGTCTTCGGGGACCGCAGGAACATCCATATAAACAAATGAATCTGATAATTCATCGAAAGACTCCTGAATTCTGCATGACTCTTGTGAAGTCTTAATGACTGAGCTAAGAGTCCTTACTCTTGGAAGCTTCAGTAAGCATCTCCTGCAGTTCTTCGTCTGTCATCGTCTCCCCTAGCTAGTGTGCAATTTGCCTGAGATCTGCAAGTGTGATCTTTCCTTTGTGGCTAACGTCAAATAATTCAAATGCCCTCTCAATTTCGTCGTTGGGATTTCTTTAAGCCTGGTAATAAAAGCACCATCTTCTGAGACATCAAAGACAGGAAGTCGTCGTAGGAGATGTTGCCCTTCCCACTCTAGTCGTTGGTATACTTCTTGACTTAGTCCTTTTTGCACTCAAACCCGAGAGCCCTCATAGCGACCTTGAGCTATTTTCCATCGATGAAGCCAGTGTTGTCTGTATCGAAAAGGTCGAAAGCCTCCTTGATTTCTACGATGAGTTCTTCGGGAATATCCTTGGCCTGAGTCTTCTTTTTGGCGACCTGCTTGCCCTTCATTTGAAATAATAACTGATTTAATTAAGCAGGGAGAATACTGGAAACCACTTTTCATAGGCGGCCAACAAACAATCTATTTTATTTAGATGAGTTTTCTTTTTTATGAGGATGAAGATTATGAGGAGATCATTCAGCTCAAAAGTCCCTTCTTTACTCCATCCACTCTCCCCTCTTTCCTCCCCACTCACTCACCCCCCTTCTCCCTCTTCTGCTCTCACTGTCTCAAAGGTCCTCTCCTCACCAGATCTCTCCAACTAGTAATCTTCTCGAATCAAGACCCACCTTCACCAAAATACTAACAAATTATATTTTTTTCATTTGTTCTGCTATCCTTAGTCATAGAAGCAACTGCTATCGACGGCTCCAGAACCGGGGTAAGTGAGCGTCTGCAAGCCTCTTCCGAGAACGAACATCCGGGGGTAGAAGGGGTTTGTGGAAGTGCGACTTAGCCAACCGATCGTGCGAGAGTGCTTCACAGTCCTGTCGAAAAGATTAATAAGATAGACCTGCAGATTCAAAACTTATTACACAAGCAGATTAGATTAAAATACTTCGCCAATCGAGCCTAACTTAGCCGTCTTCCCCTTTACCCAGTTCCGAGTCGATATCGACTGTTTCGGCCTCGCTCTCCACCCTTACCACCTCGAGTTTCTGGTTGAGCTTGATCCCAACCTTCATAATGGACTGCTCTCCGTGAGCCGATTCCCGGCCACGCTCGAACTGGAGCTTATCCGAGACGCGTAGAGCATTAACAACTAACTCCAGAAAATGAACTTCAAATACCCTTTTAATTCAAAGAAGGAAGTCGTAATTTTGCGTAGACTCATCATAGCCGAGGAGGAAGTCGACTCCAACTCCCTCTCCATTTCTTCTGACAAGCTAGCCACCAACTCCAACAAGTCCCGATCCAACAACAGCAAATCATTCTCCAAATCGAGCTTCGACTAGATCCTGGGAGACGACCTGAGCTAGCTGACGCCAGAGTAGCTGGTGGAGCTGTCGCGGAGTTCAGGGGGGTCAAGGAACGTCCAAGAATACTTAAAAAGCCTGAGCAAGTAGGAGTTCGAATTGTATTTCTAGCACATCGCCAAGAAATCACCCTAAATTATAATCGACAGCTATGCCAACTACATGCTCCAGGTTTTCTTCTAGTTGTGCACTCAGGAGCAAAGGCTAATCGTCCTCTTGAGTATCATCCCCAAGCTCACCGCCATAATCTGCGATAAACGAGGCACTCACGCTATGCAGACCATCGTCTCAGCCACGAAGAGTGCCGAGGAGTGGAGGGAAATCGTATTGGCCCTCTCGAATGAGTAAGTCTTCGCTGAGGTGTGCACACACATCAATAGTAATCACTTCGTCCAGAAATGCGTGAATCATTTTTCGTGGTAGAGCTTGTAGAAGTGGTTAGAAGTGGTGCTCACAAAGTTTAGACAGCTGGTGCTGAACCCCTACGGGATGTGTGTTCTCAAGGCCTTCCAGCATAAGGCCCGCTTCAACTCTCTTTTTCTAGATTAACTGGTCCTCCTCTATACCCAAAATCTTTCGTGCATAATAGTGCATCCGTACGGGAACTATGCATTACAGCAGATGCTGGAGATGCGGGGGATGAAGGGCTGTCTCAGCATCTTTCAAAGGATTTTAGACGGCCTCTGCGACTATGGCAATTTCAAATAAGGGTCTATCGTAATCGAGAAATGCATCTCCATGAGTAAAGAATGGGCTCTGGAAGCCAGAAAGAAGTTAATTAAGTAGAATAGCTTCAAGCATCTCAAGGAGACCAAGCATGGCAGCTACATCCTACAGAGACTCAAGGTCGAGGCCCGCCGCATTAAAGACTGACTTTCATTGTTACATTTATTATATGAACCTCCTCATTAGAATCCTTCAAGGGTATAAGCGAATGAGCCTTCCTCGTTAACCGCATCCCAAATTTCAGGCCTACAAAGAAAATTTTAAGGAGAAACTCAAGGTAGCCAAAGCACAGGCCGAGCAACTAGCACGAGAAGAGGCCCTAGAATATATTCAATCCCACCAAGCATACATCGATAGAAGGCATAAACGATCCTTAGACCGACTAAGAAATAAAGTGGCGAAAGACTCCTTGACTCTTTCGAAGCAGTTGGAGGTGTGGAGCGAGAAGGACAAGATACGGCTGGCTCGGGAGGTTGACTTCTTCGAGAAAGAGCAGTTGAAGAATTTCAACAGAGAGCGCATCCTGAAAGTGCTTGACTAGTAATCGAAACACTGGATAACAAGCCAAAACCTGAAAGATATATTGGCGAATAAGGTGATTCCGCCATAGGCCTCCTCGACTGAGTTCTACCACAAACTCCAGGCGCTCGGCCTCGCCTACGAGAACCTGGATCTTGAGGAAATCGAGTAACTCATGAACGAATAGTCTCTCTTCAACTTCAAAAACAAGAAGCTCATCCCGCTCTACCAAGACTTCCTCCATTCCCTTAAAAAACTCAAAGCTTTGGACCCACTGAAGATTGGAGCCTTCTATGATTAGCTAATAGAGGCAGCCCCAGTCGAACTTCGTCCCAAGTATTAGTCCGAGCGACTTGAGAAGGTTAGCAAGCTATAGAAGGGAGGAAATGAACTTCTTAAGGAGAGACTTAGGCTGTTGTTGGACATGCTGGTGAGCTGGAGCAAGTATGCGGAGGTGCTGAGGATGGCCAATAGCGAGATCAGAATCTTGAAGCGGTTAGAAGAGAAGGGACTACAAATCGAGTAGATCAAGTAGTCCGAAAGCGATCTTTACAAGAAGGGCGCATTCGTCAAAAAGCTGTCTTCGCTCGAAGAGAATTTCAGCGAGGACGAGGAGGAAGTTGACCTCAAGACCCTGCTCAAGTCAGGCCAAGAGCAACAGCAGCAGCAGCGGCCCAGCGAGGACACCACTCAAGCTCAGCAGTAGCTGCGACGTGTGTCGGAAATGCTGGTGAACCTGCTACCTGCCGAACACGAAGTTACTGTGAATCTGGGCTAGCTGAGGGAGAAGGAGAAGATTTCCGAAAAGTTCCTTTCTAATTTCTATCCCAAGTCCGTGCACAAACTCTTCAAACTCAAGAACCAGAACCGCATCCTTTTCACCGCTGATTAGATCCCCAGCCATCTGCGCGAGGAGTGGAACGCCTCAGTCCTCGCAGAATTCCTCCGGAGCCAGGCAGGCAACGACCGGGAAATTAATTAGCTCCTGGACGGGATTAGCGAAATACGCGTCGAATAGGGAGAACTCTTAATGAAGATATGGCTGGCTTATTGACAATTATAAATGGTAGAATCAAGGTTAGGGCTGGAGGAGCCTTTGCCGCTCGTCTTGAAACTGTTCGACCTACCGCTTGGCCTTGACCTTGCTGAATCCCTCTCGAGCGATGTTCTTTGTGAATTTGTACACGAAAAGATGCTAGAACCATGTCAAAAATATAACAAGAGAGCCACCGAGCAGGCCGATCACTGCGAAAAGGATGTAGACAATCAGGTAAGGGTCGTACACTGCATTTGAGTCCTGAACAACCTGGTCTCTGATTTTGGGACTAAGGGTGAAGATGAGTATAAGCACGATAGGCACAATAGCGCAAACTAGCGAAATCAGTTAGGGATACTTCGTGAACCTCGCTAGAACGAAGGCCACAAAGGCGAATATGACAGAGACGATGATGACAAATGTGCCATAGCCGAGGCCCAAGATCCTCGTCGACTACATTCAAAAATATTTAATCAACTTAAACACACCAAGCCCCACTCCCAAACCCAGCAAGCACAAATAAAATATTTTCTTGTCTAGGCTCAGTCCTACTCTCACCTGCTCTCCTTATAACTGTTCCTCATCTTCCGTTATAAGAGTCTATTTGCCTGACTGTTGGCACGCTTTCACATGCAGAGCGATTGGAATCAGATACACAATGAAGAACCCCACGATCGCTCCGTCGAACGAAATGATAGCTGCCACGCTCACTCCGGAGAGCTGCACCGCCAGGATGATGAGGACGTGGAGGAGGGTGAAGAGGCGGTTATTGCGAGGAGTGTTGAAGCGAGGGTCGATGATCATGAAGAACTGTTCCCTGGTGGAGAATACGAGGACTGTTAGGACAGACATTAACTGGAGCATGATCAGCAGCTGGATGAGAAGGTCTATGACTCCGTTTTAAAAGCAATCAAACAGGTTCTAGAATTTAGCAGCATTGCTGATACCTGAGCCGCAGGCCAGCGTCCCCACTAAGCCGATGTAGAGGTATACTAATCCCGTCAGAATGTAACCCACGAACAGCGCCTTCTTGTTGCTGGCCTGCTCCCGGTGACTCTTGATGATGGGACTGACGCAGCTGTGGATCAGGAAACTGAGTGCGAAGGTGCCTGCGACGTTGGTGAAGTCATCAGAAAAAGTAACTATCTTGCCCCAAGGAATCTCGGCGTTGATCAATGACATTAAGGCTCTCACAAATAGGTAAAGAAAGTAGCTTAGAGGACAAATGAAAGAGTACTTAAGTAGTTTGATCAAGGGCTTAATTTAGTCCAGGGCGAAGAGGCCCAGCAGGAAAATCATCACGTACAGGCCTGCCCACTGGTAGCTGAACTCCCTCAACGTGAACTCGGAGCGCGGGGGCTCTCGGTAGGCCTGGTCGAGGGCCATAAATATTTTACCCATGATGGGATAAAATACTTGGGCCACCAGCTAAAAGTAAATAATGCACACTATGTATAGCAAAAGGACGTTGGAGCCCAGGTTGAACAATTTCCACCTCCTTCCCAAGATGCGTTCGATCGACTCGCAGACGTCTTGCTCGTCTTCCCGCAGGTAACGTACCAGCACTTCGCAGGTCTTGAATTGGGCCAGGCAGAGCACCACCAGGATGAGCGATGACAGCACCACGCCGTTCTGCAGGAAGAGAATCGGCAGAACAATGATCGAACTGCCTATCATAGTGTTGGTGATCGTAATCGCAGTTGCATAGGTAGAACTTGACATCAACAATATTAATTCACTCTTTCTTTGCCCACTCGCTCTTAACAATTGTTGCATCCGCTGCACTTGCACTCCTAAGTACATTTGCGTCCTCTTCCGAAGCACTAACAATACTTCTTGAGGCAGCCGCTTTTCCGGCAGTTGCAATGGCCCCATGTAGGGAGATTGTTATAGAAGGCGAGAGGTTAGCGCTCAAGGACATCTTGAATGCACTTGAGCCTTTCTTCGGAGTGGGAGTCGTTGTTGATGCAATTGCAGCAGTTGCAGAGGGCTGTGCAGAGGGAGCCTGACAGGAAGCACTAGCAATATAACTTCGAGCACTTGGTCTTTTTGCAGTTGCACCTCGTCTTTACCTTTAGCACAAGGAAGTTTTCCTTCCGCTGGATCTATCCTTTGCGCAGTGATTCGTAGGGCTGGTACACCTTCCTGGGCTGTTACCGCAGCTACTCATTGAACAGCCGGATCAGCTCCTCACATTCAGGGCCTGAGGCCTATTTGTCTGCGGAGGTGGTCACGGGGCTAGAAGGGCCCTATCGACTGCGCTTCTAACAAACTTTCATAGCTGTTAAAGGACGATTAATTATTCTGAATTATGCATGTTCTGCGCACTATTGAGCCTCGATTCAATGAAGCTTCCCTGCCCAGGCTCCAGAATAGGCCCTTGAATAACAAGAGACTCCCTCCTCTCCGAGTTAATCTTAGCCTCATCCTTAATCCAGCCCTCAGGAAAGTGCAGACCATAGTGCGTGAGAGGGAGTACAGCGAGCTGCGGATCGGTAAGCCCCCATGCCGACGACGGGGAGTGCTGAGCCCGTTACGACGAGACATCGGTCTACGGGCAGTAAGCTTGATATAAAAAATGAAATGATTTGATTTCAATTATTTTTAATGGAGAAGAGGAGGATGAGAGCAGAGATGGCAATTATGAAAGCGGATATCTGGTTGGGGATGAGGGTCATTCGACTTTCAAGCAGGATAAGTCGCTCTATCTCGGAGACGTCTGGTAAGCAAGGGTTCTCCTCTTGCTTCTGAGTAGACCTTCTCCTTTTAGACTACTTTTCGGTGGTTGACTTTGTAGAAACTATGATTGGATGGGACTTGTCTAGCTTTGAATTAGGCTTAGTCTATCTTTGCTTTTTTGCATGCTTTGTTTAAGACTAATTGTTAAGAGCTTAGAGGGCCTTTTGCATTTACCTTAATTTCATACTCCTGTCGACGGGAGGCTATTGCTCCTTGACTATTTAACTTAGGCTTGCTTCAGACTTTTACTTTTTAATTATTCCTTCTATTTTCTATTAAATTAGTTAAGTCTGTATGCACGCTGACTTACACTTTGAAACTTATTTCGGTAGATTCTCAGTCTGACTGCCAATTCCCATTCTCATAATATTCTTGGAGTGGGCTGTTTCTTGAAGGACTTTCAACTGACGTTGGAGAGCTAGAGACTAAGCACGATGAGAGGCGGCCAGATTAGATGTTAGTTTTTTGAATGGTTATAATTTTTACATCAATGAATACTTCTTTGATGCCTCTTTTCGTAAAATCACTAAGCCCTGCCGTAATTTCTGGATTTAGCTCTTGAGAGCAATGACCTGCCTATAATTTGACTTGGAGCGTGGTGTTTGTAGGACGGCAACTGAGAAGGCTAGAGATTAGCTGAGTGTGGGCAAAGGCAGTGGCCCGCAAAGTACAGGGCCTCCTTAAATCTTGAGTAGCTGCTGAGTCTAAAGTTCTAAATAGGTTGTAGGATGAGGATTTTAAATTGAAGCATGGAATTGTCTCTTTCCATTATTTTCTTATGGGTTCACATACATATTTGCACAGAGACTAAACACCAGATCTGCTTTCTTACTTTGCGGCTAGACTGCCTCAGATTGTAATAAACAGGCACTCAGAGCTGGCTTATTTTGCGGCTAGACTGCCTCAGTTTGTAATAAACAGGCACTCAATGATGGCTTACTTTGCGGCTAGACTGCCTCAGATTGTAATATACAGGCACTCCGAGCTGGCTTACTTTGCGGCTCAACTGCCTCAGATTGTAAAAAACAGGCACTCAGAGCTGGCTTAATTTGCAGCGGCTCAATTGCCTCATTTTGTAATAAACAGGCACTCATAGCTGGCTTACTTTGCGGCTAGACTGCCTCATTTTATAATAAACAGGAACTCAGAGCTGGCTTACTTTGCAGCTCGACTGCCTCAGATTGTAATAAACATGAACTCAGAGTTGGCTTACTTTGTGGCTCGACTGCCTCAGATTGTAATAAACAGGTACTTAGAGCTGGCTTACTTTGTGGCTCGACTGCCTCAGATTGTAATAAACAGGTATTCAGAGCTGGCTTACTTTGCGGCTCAACTGCCTCAGATTGTAATTTTGCATATGTTGTAACACCAGAGCAAAGAGCAAGAACTAGTGGTTATCTGGCTTGGGGTGAGACTAACTCAAGAAAACATTAAGTAAGATGGCATGATGGTTTATGGTGATGAAGTATTGATCTGCAGTCAGGGCTCTGCAGGGGAAAGACAGTAGAGGCTTAACAGCAGTGGATAGAGAGTGACTCTTCCTTGACAACCGAAGATTGGTCAAGATCAATCTAAGATATGTGTTAAAATCGGGGAGTACTAATTTATAATTGAGCAAGGCTTGCATCTTGAGCCTACACAGTTGCCAAAGTGTCCTTAAGTCTCATCACTTAGCTTTAAGTTGAGTCGGATTTCTTTAGGTCTGACGGACGCAAGGTAATGACCATACATTAGGATATACCCAGCTTCGGTTACGAACGGACAGTGGCCAGGCAAGCTACAGCAGCCCCAGTTACTTCTTGCAATTTATCACAGCTATAACTCAGTTTGGAAGGAGAGCTCTCAATGAATACGGGTTTGCTTTGAGGCCAAACAGTTGAATTTATATAATGGGCATAATCAAAAGGGGGATACGTTGAATTTTGAATAGGTGTCGTTCTGTAAACTTTTTGAGTTGCAATTTAAGATTAGTTTCTAGGAACAATACTAGAATTACAACACATCTAGAAGCGCAGCCCTCTTTGCCTTTAAGCGAGTCTGGTTTCTGAAAGCTTTTAAATTTAGAACAAGTTTGCAGAAATTAATTACTGCTTTACCAATTTACTATCATCCAGCCTTCCTTCAGTTTAATCAAATTTATTGGTTACTTAGTTTTATAACAGTTCTGTTTGTGATAAGGTTTGCTTGCTTTTCGTCCTTTGACATGTAGTTTGTTCGAATAGAGAACAGCTGAGCAGGTAGTTCTGCAGTCTAACAGCTGGCAAGGGCGGAAGTGTGTGCGCGAAGAGTGTGTCAATCTGCAAGGAGGGGCGGCTTTTGCTATTAGGGGATTGGCTTTAAAGTAGGTGCTAGAGGTTAGTTTGGGCTTGGGTCTAAAGCTCTAAAAAAGCCTCATTGCGTTTAAACTCAAGCTCTCTCGGCTTTTGGCTCTAGGGGCTCACTTGCTCCACTCCCTCCCTAACACTTGCAGGCTGCCTCCGCTTCGACTCGCTCATTATTGTTTCGTTTAACTTAAAGACAAGGCTGAAGCTAGACTTCCTTTTGAGGAGACGGTCTACGTGGTGAGAGATGTTGTCCTGAAACTGAGGATTAAGGCTGAGGGGGGAGTGCTAGTGTTTTTCCATGCAGTCCTTGTAATAGCGATCTGAAAGGAGCTAGAGATTGCGAGTGAGGATATTCTGTTACTAGAGGAGAGCGGCCTCCTTGCGAGTGAGTTCAGAGATTTAATGCTTGAGCTGGGAAATGACAGTGCTGGTGGCGCCTGTTTCCTAGGGCTAGTTCTGTCTGGCCACCTTCACTCTGCGAATCTACTACTAGAGTTCGCTGATCTTCTGCTCAAGAGGCAGGATATAGTCTTCAGACTGCTGGAGAGTGAGGATGAGTTCCTTGACAGCCTGATCGCTGTTTTCGCTCTTCTTGCGGTTCTGCTGCACACACCTGTACAGTCGCTCGTTCTCCTTCCGCAAGCTCTAAACCTGATTTCGAAGGATTTATCCGGTCTATAGTTATAATTTATGGCCGCTGATGTTGGCATGAGAACTCTCTCTCCGCAGCCTCCCCTTGTTTACACCGCTTGACAGGTTCACCTCCTTCTTCTCCCCAGACTTCTTCCGCGAAGTTAGGATATTGAACGAGGACGGTGGAGGCTGTTCTCGCTGAGGCAGGTAGTGAGGAGAAAGCCTCTGACGAGGGAGGTGCGGGTAGGGTGAGTAAAGGCCCGAGGACGACATTGAAAACATAATTTTATTTATCGAGGATATAAATTTCTAACGATGTACAAATTCACTGTGTTTCCAGGCAACAACCAGCCCCTGATTGCAGAGGCCCTGCTCAGGAGGGGTAACTGGGAGGAAGTCGACTCCGGCGCTTTCGATATCAGACAGACCAACCTGGTTTGGAAGCCGACCAATCTGCCGATCCGAGTAATGAAATCACCAGCACTATTCAGCAGTTGAATAGCAGCTCAAAAAAAACCCCAACCGACAAGTCCTTATCAATCATCTATAGAACAACAGGCTCATAACCACCAAAACAGGCTTGATACGCCAGTTGCGTGCTTATTACATCTGCAACTAGAGTGCCAACAAGGCTAACTACTCCCTCTTCTAATCCACTCCCACAACGTTCCTCATCACAGTCGGCGACGACGACAGGGAGTGGCATTAATTCCAGAAGCGGTTCAACTAGCTCGAGAAAGGTATCTACACGAAAGAAAAAATCCCAGCGAAACACCTGACGAAGAACCTCTGGCTGCTAAAGCCTGCCAACTGGAATCAAGGACGTGGAATTGAAGTCAGCTCCTCCTTCAAAGAAATCACCCATAGTCTCAACTCTAAGCCCATGAACTCGCTTTGGGTGATCCAAAAGTATGTCTAGCGTCCCCTGCTCTACGATGAGCGCAAGTTCGACATCAGAGTCTGGGTCATCCTCACTCAGAAGAGGGAGGTCTTCATCTACCAGAAGGCCTACATGCGTACATCCTCCGATAAATTCACCTATTAGAATAATAGTAGCGAAGTGCACCTTACTAACAACTGTCTTCAGAAGCACTGCTAGAACTACTCAAAGTACTAGCCGGGCAACACCCTCCCTCTTTAGACTCTGTAAGAGTACCTTAGGACGACCCCGAAATACAAAGATTTCAAGCTAAGCTCGATATACGAGCGGATGCAGGACCTGGTGATCGACACAATCCAAAGTTCTAAGCTGATGGCCTTCCTTCCGAACAAACGCATCTAATTCTAATTGCTAGGCTATGATTTCATTGTAGATTAGGACCTGCGTACATGGCTTATATAAGTTAATGTCAACCCCTATCTAGGAGTCCCAAACGATTACATCAAAGACTTGCTCCCCAAGATGGTCGACGACATGTTCAAGATCGTAGTTGACCCCCTCTTCCCCCCTCTCAGGCCCAGTCCTTGGGAATCCAATGACTTCAAACTCATCTTGAGCGACAAAATGAGTCTTCGCACAAGCTTTTCAAGCTCGATGTACCCGCTCGAGGAGCTCGCCCAGCCTTCGAATAGAAGAGCTTAAGAAAGATCCGTCAAATAGCCCTCTGTATGCTAGGTTATCGAACATATTTTGAACACAAGCTTCTATCTCGACATTACTCCATTCTAACACCCCGTCTCCAAACTTCTCAGCAAAATCGTAAGCTGGGAACTCATCAGCGAACAGGAACTAACCAACTGTCTCAACACGCTCAATGTCCTCGCCAAGTCCAAGGTTAATTTCATTCTACTCTAGCCAAAGCAGCAGGACCAACTCGTTAAAGTGCTATCGAACAGCTCATTTCCCAGCAAGATCCACACTGAAGTACTTACCGCATATTCGCACCTGCTCAAGGACGCGGCTTCGAAGCGGAAGGTGGACATCAGGGTCTTCAAGTCGATGATCGAACTGGGAGTGGAGAGTGCAAAGGACGAGGGGAGTGGATTAATGGAGTTGATTCTGAGGGTGCTAGGGCTGGCCACTCTTAATTTTTCTAAGACCTACTACATTCCCGGATAAACAAGAGACATCCAGAACCTCAAAAATTCCATTATCTAGTCTTCGGGCCTGCACTTCCTCGTCTTCGCAGAAGCTGTCTCCACCGAGGACTCCGTCAAAGCCCTTGCCAGGACTTTCCTCTACAATCTCGAAATCGCAGAATGGCAACTCCTCGCCAAGTCGCCCTCACTCCAGGCTCTCAAGGAGGTTTCCTAAAAGCTAGACATCAACTACGAACGAAAGGCTTCCGAACGCATTTGCTAATTGAAGTCTGTTTTGGAGAGGCAGAAATCAGCGTAGAAGGCCAAGCAGGAGCAGCTAAAGCTGTAAGAGCAGCGGTAACAAGATTAAAAAATGAAACGTGCAATGGAGAAAAAAGCAATGATTTAGGAGTACATAAAGCGGAAACGGGCCTGGAGCAAACTAAAGGACTCTTCATTGGAAAACATCAAAGAAAAAAGGACTGTCAAAAAACCTTAGATGCGCAACCAATCTGTCAACAATATCAAGGAAGTTCCCTCATCCGAAAAGTCCTAGGAGCGCTACAAAATTTAGGTCTTTATGGCCAAGCGGCGGATGGAGCAGGTCGAACGACGCAAGCAGGAGAAGGAGCACGAACAGCGGGTCAAGGAATAGTGGGAAAAGCGGAAGGAAAAGATGCAGAGGAAGTATGAAAAGATCCGCAGCAATATAAAGCCAACCAAAATCAACAAATAAAACTTCGAGGAGAAGAGAGAGGGCACCGCAAAGATATTTATCATCAACGGACCCAACTAGTATCAGCTGTTTGCCTAATGAATATTCACAGCAGGTCCTCCAGAGTCTCGCTGATCGGCTTCCCCTCCAGTCCACTCTCTCCTTAAAGCTGCAGCCGTGCCATCAGAAATTCCCGAATGTAGCGGTCGTGAAACTTCGAGATTCGGGGTATAATTTAATGGATGCGCTTGACTTCCAGCCAGCTCCTGTTCTAAGTAAAGTTATCGGAAAGGATCAGAGTTTTAAGAATAGAGGCAATGGCCTTTTGGTTTTAGGGACTGAGTTTCCAGCAAAGAAGGTATTTAGCGTCACCGTTGAGAGCGTCGCTGAAAGGCTTGATGGCGGAGACGCTTTCGAAGAGCTGGCAGAGCAGGTAGATGACTTAGTTGGTCTTGTGGAAGAAGTTGTGGAAGATCTTGAGAATTGCGTTCTGCTAGGGCTTCAACCTAGAGGCTATGATGTAGGCAATTTTGAGCAGGATCGGCAAATACTAACTCTCAGAAAAAGACTGGCTAGGCGCGATCACGATGAGGTCCGAGTCAGGCAGCCTCTCCATTTCTTCCAGGAAGTCCTGCCGCCAGATCAACTATTCTTCCACTGCCTCTAGGTCTACAGTCAGATTGTAGTTGTACTCTCCGAGGACTTTGCTGAGGTAGGTGCGAGTTTGCTAGAGGACTCCGAGGGTTAAGATTTGATAGTGGTCCTAAGCTTTGTTCTTCTTCTAGCAGAAATGAACTAGCTTTTTATAGCCCATAAGTTCCGCAAGTGCGTGAGTCTGCTGGCGTGGAAAGGGCTGGGGGAAGATGAGTCTGCTCGCCACCACTGCGCTTTTGTATTTCTCGTACAAGTAGGTCGAACTTACATAAACTGATATATTGATTTCTTAGGTCTTTAGCCAAGACTACTCCGCCCTCTGATGCTTCAGAAACAGGTCCAGCGCCATCGACTTCTCCTTGTACAACAGCTTCTACAACTTCACCATTGGCTGCTCCCTCCCCGCACTCGTTGGCTTCGGCAGGTCCCGCCAGCTCGGCGCCTAGCAGATTTCCCTGGCATGAAGCTTAGCCTTCTTAAAATGCTCTGAATCACGGATCCGGACAAATGGTATCAAACTCATCTTTTAATAAACTCATTTAAAGCCTGTTTTTTTTGTCTGCAATGCCGAATCAGGGCGCTAATTACCTTTCCTGCCAGCAGGATATTGTACACGCTCTCTTCCCCCTAAAGCCCTGGTCTCAAACTGGTTCTCTATGCGCCTGACTTTTCGGGCTACTTCTTTTTGTAAAAGGACTACCTCTGGCTCGCGGATAGCACAAAAAGCTATTGATCGGATTAGCGCAACGAATGCTTCTCATTTATATGAATTTGTTAGAAGGAGTCTCTTCTCAGGGGCGTGCAGGTGTTAAAGGGCAGAGTTTGATCAGAGTGTTTGGAGGCGCGCGAGAGGGACTTCTAGTTGGCTTTGGGCTCGAGGTGAGAGAGGTCGACGGCCGCAGGAATGTCAACAGTGAGTTTAACGCGTGGTGGTGCGTTGAGCCTGAGTTGGTTGTAGACATGATTGAGGAGGAAATAGAGGAAGGCCTCGAGGTAAGTTGTGTCGTAAACGAACAGACGGACTCTATTTATATCTTGGAATTAAGGGAACTCTACTCTGCGTGTTATATCTAGTTAGAGCAAGTTTAAATTACTGGCTTTTTGTTTGGGGTGCAATAGTTGGAGAGAGCTGTACCCTTTTTCATTCCAACGCTCTTAGCAGAGCTTAGCCTAAGGCTTATTCCTTTGAGGAAATGGGAGGTATTTTCCGGGCTCGTCTTCGAAGTAGGGTTGAGAGAGGGCCTGGCTATAGAAGATATATAAATGAGCCTTGCGCCGATATTCTGGGTCGCTTTTATACCTAGTATGGTCGATGAAGTGGAGAGAGGCTGCCTTGTGTTGGAGGTAATTGATGAACAGGCTATTGTTGGCGCCCTCAAAGTAGAGGTAGATTTGTTCGAAAAGGCTGTTTAAAAGATCGAAACCTGCCTTGGAGGGCTTGTAATCTATCTGCCTCTACTTGAAGGCGGATTCTAATTGTTGGATATATGTCAGCAGGGCAAAATTATCTGATTTACCTACCTTGGCTTTGAGTTTGTTATACAACTACTCCAGACCTGTCCCGTTCCATCCTAGCACAGTCCTCAGATCGAACTGCCACACGTTGCACTTAGATTGTCCGTCGCAAGTCTTCAGGGCAGAGAACTTTTCAAACATGGAATCGATATAGTCGATCTCGGTGAAACAGAGGGGATTATGATGGATGAGCAGATTCTGGAGGGAGGGTAGTTGTGCAGTGACTAAAGAGGTGAGTTTGATTTAGTTATGGGAGACATTGAGATTAAGTAACGAAGGGAGGTGGACGTCGAGGAAGGCGAGTCGGTTGTGAGAAAGGTAGAGAGATATCAAATTTTTTGAGAGGGAAGCAGGGACCTAGAGGAGTCCCTGAGAGTTCAGTTTTACTGTCCTTTTCTTGCTAGCCACTGAACATGCCATTCAAATTTGAAAAGATCGCTCATTTCATACAATATCTGTCCACCGCCTTGTTCGCAAGACTGTCTGCTTTGGTGTTCTTCTACCGTCTGATGTGCTGCACACCCTCCACCTCAAGCTGTGACATCACTTTCCGGATCTACTTGATGATGGGGGTGAGCTTGACGTTCTTGATGTCGTAGATTCCGAGAATGCCTCTGACAAGCAATTGCGAGTCAGAATAACAATTGACTTTTAAGGCCTTTTTGAGAAAGCAGTCATGGATTCCAAAGAGGAAAGCCATGAACTAAGCTTAGTTGTTGGTTTTCACTCCTAAAAATAAAGAGTTCTAGAAAAGCACTTTCCCTCCTTGCTAGGCATAGTACCCTGCCCCCGAAACCCCTGGATTACATCTGCTGCAGCCGTCGGCGTAAAGGTTCACAGTCTGGCTAGGGTCATATTTATTGATAGATGATGACTCCTTGAAAAAGGCAAAGATGAAGGAGCTATTCTTAAGAGACTTCAAAACATCGTTCTCCGTAGGGTCTGATATTGTGGTATCCTCAGGAGCTAGTCGAGTTATTTCTGGAGGCTTTGGGTCCGCTTTTTTCATTTGAGCAGAAAGATCAACTTTTTTACTCTCCTAGCTTTTGCTAAAGTTTTATGAAATTTTATTTGTGGTTGGATTGTCCCATGCGGCCTGCTGTTTTTCTTGGCTTAATTTTTCCTGTTTCAATAAAATCTGTTTGCGAGCATCATTGGCTAGAAGGGCGAGCTTTTGCTAATGGAGGGCGACAAGCTAATTGAAGCGTGCTATTGAACCGACTTAGTATTCTAGAGTATGATCTAAGAGGAGGTACTTCTTGGCTGTCTTGGCAGTCATATAGTACTTTGGCTTGGAGAGGTTTGTCTTTGTGTAAAGGATATAAATTTTAGACATATTATTTTCTCACCTACACAGAAATTTCGCAGTCTACACAACACACTCCTCGAAAAGCGACTCCCCCATTTCCAACAGCAGTTCCACTAGGGCTCGCTCGTTGCTTCCGCATTCCCACTCTCGCTGAACGCTCATCTGCCATGATACCAGCTAGCGATCTCCTCGCGACCTTCTCTCCCTTTTGAGATGCTAACTCTCAATAGCTAAGTTCTAAATCTCTTCCCACTTAGATACTTTGGTGGATTTTTCTGAATCTAGGTGGAGGCCTGCAAGAATAGAGCCGAACTAAACCACCTGGTCTTTGGCTTTAAAGAAAATTGACTCATAGTTGTTGTTTTTTGAAGAACTACCGACTGGAGGTCTAAGTAGTAAAAGCTGCTCGTTTACTGCCTCGAAAATCACTCTGTTGTGAAAACTTTACAGCCGCTTAATGTAACGTTCCTGCTAGTTCTGTGGAGGTTAGATAGCATTTGCCTCGAAGCTGTGGAAGAGCTACTAATTGAGGACAACCTTGTTCTCGTCATCGAAGTAGGAATCCTTGCGACCGCGGATGTCGTCGAGGAGCTAGGGGAAGGTTTGTCCTTGGGGAAAGTTGATGCTGTCTGCAAACTCGCTAAGGTAGGTCTAGTGAATAAACTTCCAAAGGCAGATCTGAAACTCGTTCAGGACGTGCAGGTTAGTGGGAAATCCCTAAGGCTTCTAATAGATGTATGTGATTTAGAGCATCTCCTCTAGCCGGCTCTTTATCTACTCGATCTCCAGCCTCCGACCCATCGGAATCGACTTCTTCTCCACCAGCTCGTCCAGGATCTTACGCAAACTTTCCTTGTCTTCTTCCTGAGATTTGCTGCTCTATCTGCTCTATAGCTGCGCTCTCACCGACTTCAGTTAGTTCTCTAGCTAAGTCAGGACCTAACCATACTGCTCTTCAATTTAGTGGTACTACACTTAGTGCTCCTCCTTTAAAATAAAGAGCCCCTCGGTCTGAGCCGCTGATATTTTAGTGATACAGGCAGTACTAATCCCTGCCTCTGAACAATGTCTTTGATCCGTTTGTACTTATTGCACAATTCCTACTTTGGGTACCAGCTTTCGAGCCATCATTTCAGCTAGTCTTTTCCTGTTGGCAAGCCTCTTTCGATAATATCGCTGAATAGTCACAATTTCCTTTAAGGCGTGTTTTTCAAAGAGCTGTAAACGCAGTTGGGCCTCCTAAAGAGTAGGGGGTTCGGGAACAGGGATTGGGGGCACAAAGAACTAGCTGTCTGCGCGGGGTACCTATGGGAACATGGGAAACTTGGGAGGGGAGAGGGATTGTTTGCGAGGTGAGTCTGCGGATCTACACCTTTTAAGCTTTTTCTTATAGATTTCTATCTTCGACTTGATCTTGTTGAGTATAACGGAGTCATCCCGGTTCGAGACTGGCGATTTTGAGCGGTTGCTCCCCCAAGCAGGCTTCTGGTCCTCCCTATTCCTTCTGGGACTGAAGAGCTTGTAGTTCCTGAGTCGGACTGTTAACGCCAGCTCCTTCTTCTTGACTTGATTAATTTATTTTTATTTCCTGTTTACCTTCTTTTTAGTTGACTTTACAGTTACCTTCTTTACTGCTCGCTAGGACTTAGCCTTTTTCCTCATTCCACTCGCAGGCGATTTCGACATGACATCCTACTTGATAAGCCCCTTCTTGGGCCGGGGGTATAGGTTCGACACTGCCTTCTTCTCTCTGGGTATGGCCGCACTGGCGAGGGGCTCCTAGGGAGGGAGGGTGGGGAGCGCGAGGGGATCGGGGAGGGGGATTCTGGGCCTCGCAGGGAACTGATATTAAATTTTACAGGCCTTCATGGACAAAGAATATAATCGAATAGTTTTGCAATCACTTTGGCTAAACCACACTTCTGATTCTGCTCATGATGTCGTCCTTGATCTTGGCGGGGATCGTGAGTCGTCCGCGCGTGGTCACGTCACTAACCAAACTTTCCATGGTGACTCGCTCGATGCCCTTTTCGCGGATGAGTTCCTTGGCGTAGTTTTTGAGATCGTCTCTCCAGCCGCACTCTATGAGCTTCTTGCGCAGATACTATTACAGACGCTTGCGTTAGCCAATTTACTCGAGCTTACGCTAAATCTCCGCTTTCTTTTGCTAAATTAGTTTGGCTTACATTATAAACAATCTCAGCTCAGGTTTCTTAGCTCCGCCACCACCGACTTCGGCCTCCTCGGTTACGCTACTCTCACCTCCATCAGTCTCCCCGTCTACCTTATCTACATCTTAAGTCTGCTTCCTTACCCCTCCTTCGAAACTTAATTCAAAATGAAATTGAGCTTGTGGTTTCTGGTGTCGGGTGGCTTACGCTTAGGCTGTGAGAGCCTGGAAAGAGTTGAAAATTTGACGAGTCTGTGGAAGAGGAGGGGTTCTCTTTTTGAAAGGAGGTCAGATTGGAGAGGGAGAGTGTTTTTTTTTGATTTGGAATAGCCTTCATCTTTGTCAAGAAGTTCATTAATTCTTTTATATTCAAGAAACTGTAGATAAATTTCCTTGTCGAATTTTTGCTATTGGGTCTCAAGGACCCTGCCTCTTGATCTTAGATGGTCACGCATTCGCTCCATAAATTCCTCTTGAACCACTCTTAGTTACTATTCCTATCCGTATTAACCTAAGTTCAATTCTTTCTCGAAAAAGCCAATAAGCTATCTGATTGAAAGTTTTCGCCGTTCTTTGCGTCGCCTAGTTTACGGGTCCACGTAGGCATACACCATCTCCTTTTTCGATGAAATCTTGCCTTCCGATACTCGCTTGTAACTCTACTTCAGTTACTTTTTGGAGTGGATATAGCGTTGGGATTGAGGAGTGAACAGTTAAAGCATTTGCTATTTGGAGTAAGGAGCGAGACAGGAGGGCCTAGCGAAGAGAGAATCGATGCGGGCTCGCTCCTCGAGAGGCGCCTTCGCGCAGTAGTTGTGAAACAACAGCTATCGAGAAGTTAAATTTTCCATACAAAAGTAATTAAATGAGAAAATTTAAGCTACCTGATTTGAGGCTTCTTCACAAAGACTTGAATCTGAACCCAGTGAATTCCTTCATTGCCGGAATGCTTTTCGCATAGGGCGAGCAGTTAGACCGTTCGCTCCTCGTCCTCTGTTCCGAGTTCTTCATGCTCGTTTAGCAGCTGCTCTAATCGCATATCATCGGCCAGAACCAGAAGGTGAGTATAATTGAGATGGCCCTGAACTTAGGACTGGGCCGACTCGCCGAATTCAAGGAGACGCTGCATTGCTTGGCCCAAAACGAAGATCTCTAGGACTTTGACTAGGCTCTGAAACATTCGTTCAACAAGATAAGGCAGAATAAGGGGATTGTTAAGCAGGAAAAGCTGCCTAGGACTTTAACAGCTTAAAGCAACAAATTGCAAAAGCGCGCCATGTCGTCGGACACTATCGTCTTGGACGACTAAGCCATCTAGGAGCAGCGCAAAATGATGATGGAGGTAGAGAACCAAAAGAAACAAGAGCTTATGGACATCTAATTCATCAAGAAGATTCAGATGGAGGAGGAGGAGAGTCTGAAGCGTGCACATGCCAATGAAGAGGGTGAGTGCGGGATCTGCTATGTTGGTCTGTAGGACGACTACGAGCTGCTGGAGTGCGGACACGTGTTCCACCGGGGCTGCCTGGAGATGGGGTTCAAGGAGAGTGTAGATAACAAGAAGTTCCCGATAATCTGCCCCGAGGAGGGCTGCGGAAAGGCGGTCTAAGAGTTTTTGATAAAGGAGATTCTGAACGAGGAGTATTTTTAAAAGTTCAAGAAGTTTTAGTTTTCCGAGTACGTCGATAAGCACCAGGATTAGTACTCTTGGTGTCCCACTCCTGGCTGCGTCTACTGCTTCTTCTACGAGGAGGGCGAAAACTAGTTCTAGTGCGCGGTCTGCAAGAAGGTCTACTGTCTCAAGTGTCGTGTGGACTGGCACAAAGGCATGACCTGCGATTAATACTAGGCCACAAGGGATCCTTAGAAGGGCTAAAAAAAATTCTAAGAGTTTGTGAAGGGCATGAAGTTTAAGCAGTGTCCCTCATGCAAGTTCTGGGTCAACAAGGATGTCGGCTGCGACAGTCTCACCTGCAGGTGTGGCACCTTCTTCTGCTACAAGTGCGGAGACAAGCAGCAATACAGCCACGGCCCCTGCAGCTGCAACAACGGGGCAGGGCAGTTCGGGAACATGTTCGCGCGGCCTCCAGTTCTTCCTGCGATGGCAGCACGGCCGGCCAAACCTCGAAGGCAGAGAAGGCGAAAGAACTGATTTATAATAGGATGAAGAGTCAGATTGAATAGTTAAATTGGGCATGTGAAGGGTCTCTATTTGATGAGATGCTGAGGCTCACTCCCCTCCTCGACCTCTAACTCCTCTCTCCCCCACTTTCACAGCAGGCTAAAGAGTTTCTCCGTATAAGTCCATCCATCCTCGCTCACTCTCAACTCCTCTAAACGCTCTCGAAGGAGGAGGGCACTCTCAAGGACGGAGTTCACATGGTAACGAAGGTGGAGGGGTCGTGCA
This sequence comes from Craspedacusta sowerbii, assembly GCA_003687565.2. Taxonomy (NCBI): domain Eukaryota; kingdom Metazoa; phylum Cnidaria; class Hydrozoa; order Limnomedusae; family Olindiidae; genus Craspedacusta; species Craspedacusta sowerbii. The sequence continues at coordinate 97,243 of QQSS02122188.1, forward strand.
TCGACTTGTTTAGTGAGAGTTAGACTGAGCTGAGTGGGTTCAACGTTTGTGCGCTGCTGTATGAGATGAAGCACTACAACAAGTGGCTGTTCGAGAACATTGCCCTGAACTAACTAGGATCTCCGTCGATCGCAACAAAGGTCAGCAAATTTAGATTCTATATTCCTTTGGTAGTTGACAAATACATCCATATGGTGGGAATGGGGTTCAACAGGCTCAACCAAGGCGAAGTCCTTGTCTACGGCTAATAAATTTTCACTGACTCACACTACGCTGCACTCTGTGACCCCACCTAGCTTTACCACAAGTCCCAAGGCAGAACTAACACAGTCACCTTTACTGTTAAAAAGTTGGAATCCGGTAAATTTCTGGTGAGACAGCTGATTAGTATCGATGTGCAAATGTCGCTGGCGTTGCTGCCGGACGCGCTGATCAGATTCGGGACGGAGCGATTCTGCCTGAACATGTTTATAGGCCTGTGCAGATAGGGTAAGTCCTTGGGGCCGTAGATGCGGCAATGTGTTGAGGAGGATAAGGCAGGATTTTATTCTTGGCTGAAACATATGCTGAAGTAATGGTAATGAAGCTGAAAATGTTATCCTGCATCAATAATGGGAAGTACTACCGCTGTTGGGACACAACGATCGACTACGAGCACCACTTGCATCGACTTTCGCTGATCCGGACCACCAGCCAGCAGAAGGACGTGAGACATCGCAAGCCTCTTCGAAAGCGCTGCAACGAGGCCAAGCGGGCGTAAATTTTGCAATAAAACTAGAGACTCTTCAACAAACTTCGGGATTTGAAGTTAAGCCAAAATGCTATCGATAAACCCTTAAGGCTCTCTCAATCCAGCAAATTCAAAAAAACTTTCGACTCCAACGCCTCTGACATTCTGGGTACTGGGCTTACTAGCTTCGAGGCTCAGCAAAGTCGCTCCCGTCATCGACCGCAAGTAGCAGGAGATCTCGTTCAAGAGACACCTGTCTGCCAAGCTCAACTTTTCTCAGACGAAGCTGATGGAGAAGCGTTAGGTTTTTACGCATAAGAAAGACGAGGCTCTCAAGAAATTTCACACCCTCCAATAGTCGTGCAAAATAAAGAACCTTAGGTTCGGAAACGGCAAATTTTTCATCCTAATCGAAGTCAAGCTCCTCAAAATCAGGAACCACGAAAGCCTCGCCTTCATTCTTCGCACCGACAATCAGCAGATTTGGACGACCTTCTTCGCCGCCAGCGAACTGCTCAGGCTGCCGATCACATTCCGCGTGCGGAGGAGGCCGATGCGAATTTGGATATAGCTGGTTTCGTACCGACAGCCTGGAATCGTGATTCTGGGGAGCAAGGAGTGGACGCTAGGAGAGGAGGGGGAGGAGATCTAGTTGTAGCTGAAGGACCAGGTGAATAGATGTAAAGTGGCGATAGGACATCGGCAGCCCTTGTTGCGTTCTAAAACTCAATTTACGTGAACTTCAACGCTGTTTCATATTAGTATCATTCATGAAGCAACGCTTCCTCCTACTCCAGCTCCCCTCAGTCCTCACCAATGCCCTCCGTCTGTACCTCCCTCCCTTCTCCCCCACCACTGCACCTCCTGGCGTCAGAGTCCACCTACTCGGCCACGCCCAAGCAGAAGATCTGGCCGGACTGTCGAAACTGACGGTGGAGGGCAAGAAGGGACAGCGATTTTAGTTCGACGTAAGTGGCTTGGCTAAATGTGCTCTATAGGAATTCGGGAAGTTATAGCTAAAAAGCAAGAAGGGGTAATTGAGCATCACCCTCGTGGCTGTCTCGTCTTTGTCACGCTTCCTTAATTAACTTTCCCCCTCTTAGGCAGCTCAACTTTAGTAGGACTTTATTCGCGAAACTGACTCCGCCATCTCCCGACAGTCTTGGTCCTTTTGGTCTTTGATAATCGTGCTAACACTTGTTGGATTAGTGCTAGGAGCTGCAGTAGGAATGCGATACGGGGACATCGTAAAAGGAGTGGTGCCCTAGGTTAGAATAGGCAAGTGGGTGGACAGCTAGCCGAAATGGTAAAGGAGAAAAAGCAGAGTTCTTTAAAGACGAAGGCGAGGAAGAGATTACTGATCAATTGATGTCATAAATAATAATGTTTGTAATTGGACTCCTACAGAACTCGTTTTCAGCCTTCAGTGGACTGACTCCCAACCGAGCCAATAGCTCCTTCAATGACTCAGGCATCGTCTCCTGCCTTTCCTCAGTCAAAAAGACTTTCGATTAAGTTACCTTTTTACTAGCTAAACGACACTATTTCCTACATCGGAATTGATGCAGATAAGTTTTTCGACAATTTGGACGTCGTAGGCAAGGAAGTCCCCTAGCTCCTCGATAGTTGCTACATGCATGACCAGGCTGACCGCTTCAATAAGAATTTCAATTCAGTCTGTATAGACGACCTCTCCTCATTCGGAAAGCTGTTTATAAAGACTCTCGAAAATGCCGACAACCAAATCTTGCTCACCACCAATCTCCTTCAGTTGAGGAAATTATTTAGGACGAAGGTCAGCAAAGATTGTCAATTTCTGCAAGATGTTGATACAAACACCTCTCAGAAGGACGTAAACATGGTAAACTGCTCGAAATGGTCAGTGATTTTTTCACTCGCTGTCAGGAATTTCAATGCAGACACCAATAGTAACAACTACTCTGCTATCGCTAGGGACTCAACTGAGCTCATGAACAAACTGCCCTCTCTTCTCTATGCTTGCGGATAACCCTAATTTGCAAGTTTTGTTGAGTAATGGATTCCAAAGAAATGCAGCGAGGCCGCCTCAAGCTTCCTCACCAATCTCATCTAGGCGTCCGACAAGCTGGACACGTGGGAATGGATTTATAGCACACTACCGAAGGTCTACGCCTCATTCGGAGTACTGCAAACAAGCTGTCCGTACTTTAAATGAAATTTGAATTTATAAAAGATGATGACAGAGCCCCGAGAGAACCTCCTGCGTAAGCTGAATTCCCTGCAGCGGCAGTTCGATTTCCTGAAACTTCAAAACTAAAACCTCGCTCTTTAGAATTAGAAACTCAAGAAACATAACTACGCCCTCACCAAAACCTTTCAGGAGCAGGAAGCCTTGCAGGCCGCTACTCTCTAGCTCGGCAGGAATTAAATCCGCAAGGCCTAGACCAAAGCAAGAGAATTTTCTCAGAAACTTTCAAATTATGAGTATGTTCTCCTGCCGATGGTCGACTCAGAAGCTCTTCGAGTTAAAATTCTGAATGAACTCTAATAGCACCACCAAGGCGAACTGCGACTAAAATAATAGGAGCTGGCCAGGGCTTTGGAAAGAAGCATGGAACTGAAACGGGAGAATGACATCTTGGGAAGGAAGATGGAGAGCTTGAGGGTGAGAGCAGAGCGAGACCTCAAGTAATTGAAGCTCAAGCACAGACAGGAGACTTCGATCCTCCTCCTTTAGATCGAGGCCTTAAAGGCTTCTCTGGATGTGGTTAAGGCGTGATTTGATGTTCACTGATAATAGAGCTGCCGAGTCATCACATTGTAGAACTCGTCCAGAGAAATTTTACCGTCCTTGTTGATATCGGCCTTTTTCATGATTTCCTTAAGAGTGGCGTCGTCGAGTTCTTCCTTGAGTTCGAAGGCTACCTGGCGGATGTCGTCTGCGTCGATGAAGCCTTTGTTCTTCTTGTCGTACTTGCGAAACACCTTGCGAATATCGGTGAGAGTCTATTTCTAGGAGGGCTTGCTTCTCATGATTTTCATGAACTCCTAGAACTATATCCCGCCTTCCTCCTTGTCGTCGTACTCTGCTATGATGTCGTACACTGTCTCACGAGTCGCCTGGAATCCCTAACGCTGGAGCACCAGCGTGATGTCCTTGGGCTCGAGGAATCCTTTTCCTCCGGAGTCAATCATGTCGAATACCTCTTTGATCTGGACGACGTCGTTCTCGTCGATGTCCCTGGACACGTACTTACGCGGGTTGAACTTCTCCTACTCACGATAGTTTCGCTTGCCTTTTACCACGGTCACAGATTGCATATTTATGCTAGAATAAGCCAAACTTCTTGATTCAGTCCGAGAGAAGCAAACCTTGATCCAAAGGACCTTGGCCGACCCCTCCTCCGACCACGCCAAACATTTCGTCCTTAGTTTCCCCAAGATTTTCAACGAGGTCTTCAAGGAGAAGGGACTGGCCAGAGACATCTGTGATGAGATAAGCAAAAAAGGGCCGAATACAGGCGCTCTTTAATAGCTTCTAGTCTCATTAATAGACCTATTCGCGCCTTCTAGCGGCAAATCTTGCTTTCATCTTATCTTCGAGGAATACGGGCGCCAAGAAATCACTCTGCCAAAGGAGTGGCTCTCCCCCGGCATGATCAAGTCTTCTTAACTTAAAACTCGGATGAGTATGGCCAAAAATCTGGAAACTACCTTGCGTTAGAAGAGCGACGGGTCGTTTTCGACTCAACTCGGCGACTTATATCTTTATGGAATAATGCACATGCTAAAAACAGTACGAGGTTCTTCCCAGCGCAGGTACAAGGAGGTGTAAGACTTCACCAATGATTATTTTTTTTAGGAGCTAATTTCGAATCCCTTGCTAATGCTGTTCAGGAAAGTCGTCAGACATTTTTGTCAAGGCCAGGGAAGCTAATCAGTACGCAATTTCAAACGTCTCCTCAATGCCTTCGCAGACTATTTCCTCTACAATGACCTTCTTGATAAATTTAACATCCAATTTACGCTCCCTAAACCTCAAGTCATCTCTGCTGCTTTGGTAATACTCATCTCGATCAGGACAAGGCCCTCCGTCGGCAAGGACGCTGAAGAGCTAGTCAAGTTCGAGGAAGGATTCCCAGGACTTGTGAAGCGATGTGTGGAGTACTGGTAGAAGGATGAGAACAACACTGAGACTGTGCTGGGGTATGTGGGGAGACTGTGGCTTCTGGTGCAAGGGATAAGCAGCGAGCCCTAGAGCTGGGTGCTGAAGTACCTGGAATCGTACGACAATCTGTTCCTGAAGTAACCGAATTTGAACTCAAAATCTTTCTTTAAGCAGAGCTTTAGCGTGAAGCCGAAGTGCCTTAAGAATTACTCTCCCTAGTACCTCCAGAACTTGGAGCGATTCAACCCCGACTTCCACTCACACTTCCTGGAGAAACTCTCACTCAGCAAGGACATCATCTGCGCCATCGACATCCTCTACTTGCAGCACTCCGAAAGCATACTCTCACATTACAACATCGACGGAATGGTCGCAAAACGCCTCATCAAACGACTCCACACCACTTACTAATTCTTCACTGGCTTTAAGGACTCCCCCAATAAAAGACTAGTGCAGGGCTAGTTCTGGGCCATGATTGAAGAGCTTTCTCGAAAATGGCGTGTCGACAACTCCTATCTTACCTCCAAACCCACCGATAAGCGCCTTTCATTCTCTGGCGTCCGTCCTAGCCCCGACCTCTCAAGCTGGAAATGGCCTCCACGCACAGGGTAATGCAAGCCTGTCTACTGGTTGCTGTTTTACGTGAGTGGCTGGATAGACCGGGTTCGACGACTTTAATAGCAGTAATACCCTCAAACACGACTGCGATGGCTGAGCCGAAATGGAGTGCTGGCTCTGGTGGTGTTCCTGGTGGCAGTGTGGACGTGGCTGTGAGGATTAATGATTAAAAATGTATATCCAAATTTCTTATTTGAGATTGTGGACTAAAAAACATATTCGAGATCCTGCCGTCATACTCTTGGAGCTGCTGGGCGGCCCTGCCGTGTTCTTGCTTTTTGTGCTACTCGTTCTCCCCACCTTTCACGTCACTCTCATTCCGAAGGGCCATCAGTTTACTGCCCTGATCAGGCCACAATTAAATCCATATGCAGAGACTCTGTGCAGCATTCGGGGAGTGGGGATTGTTCCAGACAAGGGAGAAATGGTAAGGTTCATGAAACAGCGGCTTTAGAAGATGGGTTGCCTAATCTACCTGTTTTAGAACTCTACCTAACTCAATGATTTTACCCAGAGGTAAAAAACAGAAAATGAGTTGATGGGTGCTGTGGAGTTCTTTCAGGCCTAGTCCTCTGCTGTCCAGTACAGGCTCAGGCTAGACCCCACCACCCACTTGCTCAACAGACCTGGGGAAAGCCTAAGTGCCCGCACTTTCAACAAGTAGCTAATCCTGCTTTAGGTACAGAGCTTAATCGACAACTCAATCTTCGAGTTCTTAGGCGGAGACTTCCAAATATAGCACAATATTACCTCGGTTCCTTCTACTCGAGATGTATTTTACTCCAACCTCTTCTAAAAATTGGGTGAGTTCATTGACATCGTCCCCGTCCTTTCCCTCTTCCTCACCTTTTCCAGGGTTACCGCCACCTTCCAACAGGCCTTTCAACAAAATCTTATTAACCTCTGCATGGCTAAAAGCGGACGATTGCATTTCAATCTGAGCGTGATGGTTTGGAGTGTGATTGCGATGGGAGTGCAGAGCATTTTGAACATCGGGGTTTATAAGGTGCTGTAGCCAAGGGTGGAAATGCTAAATTTGGCTGCAATATTTCTTGTAGGAATTCTGAATATAGCGATAGAGGCGTTAGCTGTAGCCCATGTCCTAGCCAGATTTTCTGTTGGACCCCTCCTCTCCTTTCTAGCCTTCCTTGGCCTCTATCTGCCCATGAACATTAGCCGCAACAGGACTACTTTACTGAGGCCCCTCCTCCTGGCCCTAGGGCCCAGCGGACTCGGACTGACTCTCAACAGATACCTGCTGGTGGTGAGCAAGGACGAGGAGGAGAGGGGGATGCCGGAAATGTGGTGGCAGTTGGTGTGGCTGTTGGCGAAGGTGGCGGTCGGAATCTACCTGAACATCTAGCAAAGGTACAAGGCAAAATCATAATCAGTAATAATTAACAGGTTAAAAGTAAATTTTGAGACTGGAAGCTCGCTCGATCTGCAGGACTTAAGTTTCCACGTCGGACAGCTCGTCTCCGTCGCCGGCCACAACGGCGCCGGCAAGTCCACCTTCATGCGGGTCTTGGCAGGCTCTCACACGCCCCAACTTCTATAAGGTTAAATTCTAGGACTGACTGTCCAACGCGCTTCACATATGATATCGTTCCTTTAGCAGCGAAGCTATTCATTCTCATACCTAACTGTCTAATAGAACCTTGAATTCATAGCCGGGATATCAGGGATGCCTCATATGGCTGGCCTGTATGGCGAGTTAATGAAGCTGAAGTAGTTCAAGAACCTGAGGTCATAGAATCTTTCAGCAGGCCAGGCCAGAAGGCTTCAACTGGCTATGAGGGTGATGGGCGACGAAAAAATTTGGCTGCTAGACGAGCCTCTTAATAAAGTGGATGAGGAGAGCTCTCTCATCATAAAAAGATTCATTAAGGAGCAGTCCGAAGAAAGATTAATTTTTGTGAGTTCCCATAACAAATCACACTTTGAGGGCCTCGCAGATGCCTAAGTTATACTTAACTCTGAAAGACTCCCCTCTAAAACCCACTTGCCGACCTGCCAACCTATTTCAGGACTTAGACTATTGCTGCTGCAACTTCGAAGTTTGGTGGGTGGGGAATTGTCTCAAATGGATTTCTAAGGGAGTGTGCTTGAATTGCTGATTCCAGTAGGAGTTTTAATAGGTTGCCTGCTGTTAAAGTCGCTGAAAATACATGAAAATTATTAACCAGACGATATTTCAGCTAAAATTATTTAGTTCTGTGGAAATCCCTGCTTCAATAAAGATTCCTTATTCTTATACCAGTTCTAAGCTCTCAAAAGCACAGTCAACATCCTAGTCTCTGACATTCAAGTAGGCTCCCTCAGGCAAGCCCTCTCCGCAGCTGATCGACTTCTCTTCCAACAGCAGCTCGCAGTCCACTTGGCTATGTAGTACTTCCCTCTGCACATAAACTATCGGGGCAGCATTACCAACAACTTGAACGGTTGCTTGATTTCCTTTTTGCTACTAATGGCAATCAATTTCCAGGTCACCAGCTTCTTTAGAAATTATTGCAAGAACTTCAACTTCTCGAAATTGCTGTTCAGGACCGGACTCTCGCCTGTACTCTATTTCTCCACCACCCTCATGCTCGCTCTCCTTAGAGTATTGTTCCTTGCATTGGCCTTCTCTGCTTTCTCCCTGAACGACGCAATCAAGGTGTCTCTACTTGACCTTGTACAGTTGAGCCTGCTAGTGGTGATGAATTTGGTGCTGACTACTTTCGTGATGCAAGAACACGACTAGGAGAAGGCCATTGTTTTCTTTGGATACAATTTTATTTCGGGGGATATACTGCCCGTGCTCTTGCTTGTCCTCCTTCTCTACTGGAAAAATTCTCAGTCTTTACTTTACGCCTCTAAGGCCTTTTTCCTGCTTCCTAACTTCGCCTACGGAGTCGGCACCATCCTCTGTTCAGCCGCTCTCTACCTTAAGACTTTCAACAATCTGTCAGTGGACTGCGGTTAACTGCTTAGGGAGTGCAAGCAAGGAATGGTGTTGAGTTGTGTAGTGCTTGTAGTGAGACTAGTTTTGATTAGGTTGCGACATGACCGATATGAGGAGACGGTGCGCTAGTTAGAGCCAGAAACTTCAAGAGACTTCTGCAGCGAAGAGCTACTTCTGCAGTTCAGAGATCTTTAAGTCATCTATAAGAGCTGCTTCCGTAAAGATTTTGCTAGTCAGCGGATCTGCGGTGCCATTCCAGAAGGCCAGACGATCTGGCTGTGTGGAGCCAACGGAGTCGGTAAGTCCTCGGTGCTCAGAGTGCTGGCCAACTAGCCCCTCAAATTCGAAGGGTGGATTGGCCGCTCCATCGCAGTGGAGGAGATGGGACTCGCCAAATAATACAATTAGTTGCCTCTCTAGCTATCAATTGAAGTCATTCTTGAAATTACATGCCTCGCCAGAAAATTACCTTACTCGCGAAGGCAGATTTAGGAGGCCATCTCCTCCTTTGGACTTCACAAGTACAGATCCTCACCTCTTCGCCAGCTTTCGGGAGGCTTCTTGAAAAAAGCCAATCTGCTCGTGGCCATGCTTGGGACAAGAGTTTGGCTGCTTGACGAGCCGCTAGAATAGTTGGATGAGGAAAGCCAAGATTAGATATTAAGAGTAGTGGAAGGGAGTAGCGTGGTGATGGTGAGTCACCATGGGCAGATAGTGGAAGGGACAAGGATTGAGATGGCTTGAAGTTGAATAAATAAAATCAATCAATTATAATGATATCATTCTAGGCAGAAATTACTTCTGCTTCTCTATGATCTTGACTGTCCGAAATCGCCGAACTTCTCTGCAATATTGAAATAGTTGAGATCTACCACCCGATCAGTCCCAGTTCCACTGACTTCCACACCATGCACCCTACCAACACCACCACCATCACCACTTCGAAACCTATCACCACGTAGAACCCTGTAGGCTTAAGGATGAAAAGGTAAAGCACGCAGGCTGCGGCGTGTGCGGCAGTTAAGAGCATCATGAGGAAGAAGAAGCAGTGGAAGTCCTTCCTCTCGAACATCTCAAAGGGGTTGATTTCCCTCAGTGTATCTCTCTTATAATTAACCACCTACTTCTCATTCCTCGAGTATCGCCAGCGTATGTACAAATACTTCAGCAAGAAGCCCACGAAAAATATTATCAGCACAAACGGGTCATTCACGCTCCCCAAGAACGCCACCAGCACGTCCGTCCAGAATTCTACCATTTTGTGGCTATTGTCAGAACCAATGTCGAAGAATGAACGAACCAGGCCGATGACCTGCGTAGTCGTAACGAGTAGCTTAAAAAAGTATGAGAAGCAGTAGTGCCAAATCCTGGTGAAGAATCTGAGGAAGACGAAATTATCTACATTGAGGCCTATTTCAAAGTAGTAGGTCTGGTAGCGGTCCTTGGGCGTCTCGATAGAAATGCAGATGATGAAAAAGTACAACAGAGTGGCTATGAAGGACAGAGATATTTGGATTGTTACATTTTCGAAGATGCGGAACAGCTGATTTGTTATCTTTATCATCATTCCGGTTAGGACTCCGATCAGCCCCAGCTTAATAGGACTTACCACCTTGCTGAAGTGCTGCAGACACTTCTCGAAGTTGTCCTCGAAAATCATCCACGCATTAAAACGACATGTGCATAAGCTCCGTAGTGTACTCTATTTATCGTTGTTAAAAACAAGTTAGCAGGTGATTTTTTCGTTTAGCTAGGGACTGCTATTATAGACTCCGATCATGATCCAGAGGAAGAGAACGCAGACTGCGGTGACGAAGATGGAGAGTGGGAGGTAGCAGTTTTGGAAGAGTGCTTTCCAAGGGAAGTCCGTTTCCGTATTGTTATTCTGGTTATTGATCTTCTTGTATTTGAAGAGTCCATAGAGCTTCAGAATAGTGAAATACAGATAAATCAGGCAGCACATGCTTCCCACGAAGGACGCGAAGTGCTTAAAGCCAGAGTTTAGCATGTTTGCGGCAGAAGTCGAGGCCAGTCCGTCAACATTTCGCTTGGAGAGGAAGTCGGAGTTGACATTCGAGATGAGCTTGAGCAGGATTCCGGCCACAAGGAAGAGGACATGCGTTTCTTCTACTGATTCCTTTAAAAAGAAATTCTAGAGATTGTGGGTCAATTCCCTCTCAGAGAGTAGCTGTCGCTCATCAAAATTTTACATATCAATTTTTGGTCAACCTCCTCAGCTTTTAGCTGTACTAGCACCTCAGTCGCTACAGATACTACTCCTGGCTAGTGCCTTAGCGCTGTCTGACTCTGCCTAACTCTATCTCCATGAGCTAGAGCCGCTACTACTGCTAGTCGCAGCGTTGCCGCTGCTCCTCCAGGAGCCTGTCCAGCTCCCTGTTTCGACTTAGCTCCTCTTGAAGCCGGATTGAACTCTACTACAATTTACTTTATAAAAATTTGCACTCTTTTAAGGTGGTTTGGAGATGTTTATCTATGTGCGTATTTTTTTAATTTTAGCGTTGGAGGCTGGTCTTCATGTTTGCTTGTTGCTGGAGTTCATCCTGCAGCTGATGGATCAGAGAGAAGAATAGTTTGTTCTCGCTGTTCTTGGCCTCTAGCGTTTTACAGACCTGAAGGTATTCAAACTTCAAAGACTCTCTCTCCCTCTCCAAAAAACTGATTTTATTGTTAAGCTCCTTTAGCATTAACTACTTCTAAACAATTCGGTCTTGAAGTTGGGCTTCGTTCTTCTGCAGGCCTCTGATCGATTTCAGCGCTCCCTAGTAACGCTCTCTGCATGTCTCCATTTCTTTGCTATTGGAGAGGCTCATTCTCTCCAGCTGGTTCTGGCTCTGTTTGATCTTGCCTTGCAGGAATTCTTCCTGACCCTTCAACTACACGATATGCGCCTCCTGCTCACGACTCTTGGCCTAGGCTGACCTGAGCTTAGCGCTCTATCGACTCAACTCCTACTAAAGTTCATTAATTCGATCAGATAGTTTTTTTAGGTGGACAACAATCCTCATAAGCAGGTCTCCGAAAACTCTGCGTAGTTCCTCCTTTTAGACTCCCGACGATTGCAGATGTTAGTAAATTTCCTATTTCTCAATGTCCCGGCTTTCCGAGCCAAGTCCCCGCAGTTTGCTACCAATGAGCTCAAAGCCAGCTGCCAGCTGATTTTAGGTGAGAAGGGACTTAAGTGCTGACTGATGGCTGAGTTGGCTTGACTTAATTTATCTCTTCTTTTCCTCGAGTCTAGATGAGACTTGTTATAAGGAGGCCTGCTGGACTTTAATATTTTTGTGGAGGAGAACGTTCTCCTTCAGAAGTTTGTCGGCTTAGAGCTGGTCAGCCTCTCTAGCTGCTGCCAAGTCTTTCAGCTGTTTGGCCTGGAGCGCCAGTGTTTCCTTGCTCTTCTCCAAGTCAAGTTCCTTCTATTTAAGGAGCAGCTTTAGTTGATTGCGTTATTTTTAAAGGCTACACTTGGTCGAAAATAAGGATATCATGTCCTCCTACTTTTTAGAGTAACTTGTCTTGAGATGGTCGATCTGGAGGCGAAGCTGCTCGGTAGCCAGGATGCTCTCCTCCAGCTGTTTGGACTTCTTTTCAAGAGAGCTATTCAACTCCATCTATTTATTATGGAAATCTCTGCGGATTTCTTTGATGGAGACATCTTGCTTTAGCTCGAAGTTGATTCTGCTCTGTTTGAGTGAGACCTCTGACTCGATGGTCTTCTTTTCGAGCTTGTCCTTGAGAGAGGTGATTTCCAGCTGCAGTTCTCTGTTCCTCAATGAGGCTTACTAAAGACTTTATTTGTTCTTGGTGTAATTCTTCTTCAGCTCATTGTTGAGCTGTTGCAGTTCTCGAAAACTCTAATCCGAGTTTTTATCTTTTTAAGTCTGCTTCAAAAGTTGTCGATTCAGCTAGGCCACTAGCTATTGCTGCCGACCTAATTATTCGCAAAGCTATGTGTTCTGCAGTGAGAGAAATTAGGCCTGACCAGCCCGCTCCGCGAGGTCCTTAAGCTGGAGTTGGGAGTTGTGGAGTTGGAGGTGGCAGTCATCGTTGTTCCTGAGAAGGTGCATCTTTTCGACGATAAGGTCCGAATACCGCATCTCTAATTAATCGAAATTATGTGTATTTACATAAGCCGAGCAGTTATTCAACTCCTATCTTAGCTTCCGCACTCTGGACTCGCTCTCCGCCTAACTATTTGCTAGCAGCTGGCCCAGCCGTTCCCCCTACTTTGAGAGGTTCTGGCAGTCCAGCTTGCTCTTGGTAAGGAGGAGGTTGAGCTCGTTGATCCTGAGCCTGAGCTGATCAGAAGACTGGCGCTCATCGGCAATATTTTGGAGGAGCTGCTAGTTATGAATTTTAAGCTGCTAAATTTCGAGCTGATGGGAATTGTTAAGCCGTTGAATTTATTTATTGTTGGCTGAAACTCTCTTCTACATCTCCACCTAGACTCGCTTCAGCTGCGTTTGCAAATACTGTCCCACCGATTAGCTCAGCTACCTGCTAAGAGTCCTCAGGCTACTTCCCACCTCATTGAACAAAGTCCGCGGACGAATCAGCAATTACTCAAGAACCTCCTGCTTTAGACTTTGGTTTTCTTGGTGGAGTTTGTTTAGTTCAGTCTTGAGCCTGCGCAGCATTTGGTGCGCCTTGAGTCTGGAAGAATATTTGGAATCGATGGTAGTTTATCTAATCCACGAGTTAAGTGGCCCTTTGGAATCTACTGGATATGGTAGACTCTAGGAAGGTTCGAGGTAACGGATCCCAGCAAATTGGCGGAGAGGTTCCTGCGGGCTGGCCCTCATTCGTTACTCAATTTATAATGAGATATTCAATTTCTGCTCTATTCCAGTGTCTCCTGCTCGGACCTGCCATCGCTGTTACTCCCACACTCCAGCCCTTCCGCTTTCTCTTCTATGTGCTGCTACTTGTAGCTGCTTTCACAGTTGTTGCGTATCTCAAACTCCTAAGTTCTCCGGTGCAGGAGATGGACGTTTCGAGTTCGCGTAACATAAATTACCTGAGCAGCTCGACCATGATGGAGAGGAATGGGCGGATGTACGAGTGCAAGGCGTGCCAGGCGTGGGTGTAAGAGTTTGATTTCCATAGTTCAATGCTGTCAATCTGCGTGGGCAAAAACAATAGAATCTACTATCAAGTTTTTCTGCTGTTACTAGCTATTTAATTAAGCTTTACTTTCGTTTGCTACCTAACCCAGATGACCCCCAGCCTCAACGAGGTCATCCTCCTCCTCCAGGTCCTCTACGGAGTCCTACTCTGCTGTCTCGACGTCCTCGCCCTCGGCAGACTCATGCTCCGGCTGTGGGTGGGTTCGATGGGAGTGACAGAACACTAATTTTTCAACTGGGAGCAGCTGTAGGGACTGGGAACGAGGGAGGAGGCAGTGTGGTCGCAAGGAGTAATAAAGAATCTAGCTTGGTGTTTGAATGTGGAATTGAAGTCTGAATCATTATAATGAATATTGGCAAGAGCACCTTCGAAAACTGGCAAGTCGGTAAGAAATACGACTTGGTCCGCCTCCTTGGCAAAGGCAGTTACGGCTAAGTCGCTTAGGGCTTGTGCAAGAAGGACGGCAGCAAGGTCGCCATCAAAAAGATTGACAAGATCCTCCAAGACAAAGTGGATGGCAAGCGGATTCTTCGGGAAATCACCTTGCTACGCAAGTTGCAGCATCCCAATTTGATAAAACTGATCGAGATCCTCCCCCATTCGCCGGGAAACTTCGACACTCTTTACCTGGTAATGGATTACTGCCAAAGCGACCTCAAAAAGATGTTCCGCAGGCCGATAAATCTGACAATGGCCCACATCAAGCTAATTACCTACCGCATCCTTACAGGACTGAACTTCCTGCACTCTGCAGGCGTCATCCACCGAGACCTAAAACCAGCTAATGTGTTGGTGAACTAGGACTGCTCAATAAGAATTTGCGATTTCGGACTGGCAAGGCCTGCCGAAATAAACTAGCTAATAATGTAGTAGATGAGAAGTTAGAACAGCGGCATTGGCAGCCGTGAGGAGTAGTAAAAGCCTGTTGTGGAGGAGAAGCCCAGGATAAAGAAGAAGCTGAGCAAAAAGGAACTAACCAAGCATGTAGTCACCCGCTGGTACCGTCCTCCAGAAGTTATCCTCCTCTAGTCGAAGTACACCATCGCAGTCGATGTTTGGTCTGTGGGGTGCATCTTTGGAGAGCTACTCTCCATGCTGAAGGAAGTCGCCCCCACCTATCTGGACCGCTCCCCGCTCTTTCCTGGTACTTCTTGCTTTCCGCTCAGTCCAGCCAAAGAATCCAAGAAGTAGAATAGCAGCCATGACCAGCTTATAATCATAATGGGAACGCTAGGCAGACCCAGTGAAGAGGACATTTCATTTATCACTGACCCGAAGGCAAAAGAGTATGTCATACACAAATCAGTCCACTTGGAAAAGGTGCCGTTTGAGGAGAAGTTTCCGAGAGTGCCTAAATAAGCGATTAATTTCCTGTAACAAACGGTGGTGTTCGACCCTCGGAAACGGATATCGATAAAGGCGGCATTGTAGCACGAGTTATTCAAGGAGTGCCGGGAAGAATCGCTGGAGAAGTAGGCAGAGGAGCTGTGCGTGCTGGACTTCGAGGAGGAGGACGAGCTGTCAATCGAGAAGCTCCGATAACTGTTTGCCAAGGAGATAGACCTGTATAAGAATTTATGAAGATGTCAATATCAATTCTTGACTACCCATTTCTCTCGGTCCAGGGGACAACAGTCCGAACCCTCCTCGTTCCACCGAATTATGCAGTGCAGGTGGAAGTAGTGGTTGCACATCCCCTGAACTGGGATGCAGTCGTCACCAGGCACCTTGCACTTCGGACAGGGACTTTCGAAGGGCAGCTGGCAGATGGTGCAGATGTCTTGGTCCTTGATGTCCCATACCCAAGTAGCGACGGCATTCCAGCGCTTAATTTAAAATCGCATTGTATTTGAATGGATGGATAAGAGTAGATAACAATAATAGAAGAAGTGCAATCGGTATAATCGCCACTGACAGTGAGAGAGCAGATAGCGATGGTACTAAATGAGGGAGAGGAATTAGAGTCGATCGTTACCAAACTAGATGGCTCAATTAAGGTAATATCGACTGAGATTCACAATCTTACAATAGAGCCTGTAGAATTAAAAAGAATATATGAAAATATGAAGTAGGACACAAAGGAAATTTATAGTAACGAAAAACAAGAAAATGAGCCATAAGATATGGACTCATTTAAGAAATTACTACAACAAAACTAATACATTATAAACAAATAATTACTATCTTAAGTTGAGGTGATAGAAATGACCGAGGAAGAACTTGCTCAACTCAAGTCAGAACTCAGCAAGGACAACTTGGGAGACCTGTCTCAGGACGAACTCCGTACACTCCTCATGAAAAAGAAAGGGTCTCGGAACACTGCACCAAACCAAAAAGACAAGGATTAAACTTAAGTTGAGGTGATTGAAATCACCGAGGAAGAACTTGCTCAACTCAAGTCAGAACTCTAATAAAGCTAAAAGAATCCATAAGTCAAGAAGATTAGCTGCTAGATTATTGGTTCTTTCTAAGATCATGATATACTAATTTAAGATGAAGGGACATCGAGTCCTAGGAATCAGGGTTCATATAATGCACTGGAGCCCGATGTTATTTAGCAGATCGTGTAAACTATAAAATAAAGCGTCAATTGTTAAACTTAATGTGTGGTTGTCTTTTAGAATATTCCTGTATCCTAAATTCCTTAATCCTGCACTAAACCATCTCCTTTTTAGAATTTTTCATTCTAAGAAAAGACATCCCCCCTCTCTAATAACGAAACTGATAAACTATTCTCTTCTATTTAAAAATCTACTTTTCCAACTGATTCTATCTTAAACGAACCTACTTCAACTCATAAGTCTTTACCTGCATAGAAGTCACCTATTAATCATAGTGCCTAATTTAATTAAAAATTAATTCCTTCTTCTGCCACTGTTCTCCGTTCCTCCTAACTAAACTCTTTCCCTCTCCAAAAAGCCCCTGGCAACAAATCCCATCTGCCCCATCAAGAAGCTCCACAAAAGTAATTAGTCAAATCCTCCTACCAATAGCCTGATTTTTCTAAAAAGAATAAGCAAACTTACTTAAAGTTAGAACAAACTCCTGTCAAATAGCCTACTAGTTCCGATTTTAAATCGAACATCAGTCTTCTCCCACTTACTCACTCCTTACCACAATAGCATTCACTCTAGTCCACTCCCAAGTCACTTCGCCACCAGAATTTAGCATCCTATAAAGTCGCCCAGCCCCCACTCTAACCTTCCAGAGCCTCTAAAAACCCGGCTAGACATACTGTTATTGAGGGTCGTAAAATGGAGCGTAGCGACTCAACGACCTCAATGTTCGCGATGACTGGACGAGACCGTTAGCGAGCGTTGACGTCTAGTTTTCTAAACAACTCGAGACTAAAGCCGTGCTTCAGATTTGAATTTGCACAGCTCATTAACCCCTATACCTCTCTTCCAAGACTCAGCGACAAGAGTCCCTACTCCCTCTAGTACACAGGCTACGCCTCATACAAGCCCAAACAACTAACCAGACCCTCTTTTATCTCCACTTCCGACTTTGTCGACAATGATTTCCTCGCCAACTGTAACTCTCTTGGCGACCCTCGCTCCTAAATCGTCTGGAAGAAGATCTTCAACGCTAAGTGGAAGATGATGGATGTCGGAGGTGTAACTGGTATGGGACTCTACGGAACTTTGGCTGCCATTCGGTCATATTGTCCCTAATTCTTGTTGCAGGTAAATCTGTAGAACCAAAGATTCAACAAGAAGGGATTCTACTATGTGAGACTATTTTTGGGAGGAGTCTGGCGGTACGTGACAGTGGACGACTGCTTCCCAATGAAGGATGGGCAGCCCCTGGGCTCTCACTCTCTCGCTCAATAGATGTGGTGCAATCTTATCGAGAAGGCCTACATCAAATAAGTCGGCACCTATAGGCATTATTTCTAATTAATTCCCAACCATGCCAATATCCTCAACTAGATCCTCGGCTGCCCAGTCCTCTAACTCAACTCAGAGCGGGCACTCGACGCCCTCGCCAAGGGCAAGTTCGTCGTGGCTGTGCTCGAGGAGGCCGAGGAGGGACACTGTCTGGGCCTCGATGTGCGCCTATGCTACAGAGTCAAATCAATAAAAGGAGAGGCAGTCTAGATTGAGAGTCCTTTAGGCACTCTAACCAAGTGTAAGTAGGAGCTGAGGATAAGAAACATTAGGCAGTTTTTGGTTTGCTAGCTCATTCACAAGGCTTTTCAGGTTGGCAACTTTTTTTCTCACAAACCCGGGTTCTTCTCCTCTGCCAGACTCTCTGTTCCGGAAGGCGGATCTGGCTATCTCTAAATCACTTTCAATGAAAGCAAGGTTTTGGGGGCTGATGCCACACCGGCTGGCTACTGCGCCCTCAAGGGCCCAAATTATGTTTCTGAGCTCAGCTGGTGTCGAGGGATAAAAAGAAACTACATAAAAGTATCGGAAGGAGAGCACCTGCTGGCCGTGATGGTGGAGGACCGAAAGGAGACCTGTTTCCAGATCAATTTCTACGGGGACAGTCCTGCATGTATGACTAAGCTTCTTTATAGAGATTACCCAGACTCGCTGGTTTAGATATTTTTACCTAAGCTTAAAGAGAAAAGAATCAAGCAGACCACTCACACCTAGTGCCTCTTCTACAACCTCAAAAGCTCACTGCTATTCTTGACGTTGCTTAATGAGAGCAAGGAAGCTGTTACGGTCAGAAAGACTTTCACAGAGGTGCAGAGCTCAAATCTGACCCTCCTTAATTTCAGGACCAAAGAAGATCTGAAGCTTCTAACTTCTAAGAATTACGATCCATTCTAGTAGCAGCCTTGGGAATTCTATCTCGAGCCCAGACAGGAGAAGACTCTCATGTTCAAGTGCTCTCTCAAGGAGAGCAAGGGAGGAAACATCTTCAAGACCCTCGGCCTCATGTGAACATCATCAATCTTTCAAATGTAGATTTTCGAACACAACTACCTAGAAATTTAGCCCCTTGGAGAGCGCTCCTAAGGCAAGTAGACCGTCCTGGTCTCCTCAAAGCGACTGTCCACCATCTTTGTGGCAGAAAAGCACCTGCTCTCGGCCATGGCCAAACAACATATCGCGGAGGTGCTGAAAGAGACCTAAGTGCTGTCCAAGGTGCAGCACCCCAACATCGTAAAACTGGTGGAGACGCTGCGAGATAGCAAGTGGTTAATAAACATATACTAGTATTGCTAAGAGAGCGACTTGGGCTTTCATATAAAAGCGCGTCGGAGGAGAAAAACATACTTCAGCGAAAAGCTGATCATGAATTGGTTCCTGCAGATACTCCTCGGCCTCGATTTTGTACATTCCCAGAAAATCGTTCATAGAGATCTCAGGCCCTCCAATATCTTTCTTACTTCCAGTGGCAATATCAAAATCAGGTCATTCGGACTCTCTCGAGAGCTGAGCGGGAAATAGCTGGCTCATACCTTCGTAGGTACACCATGCTACATGTGTCCTTAGATTCTAGAAAATCGGAACTATTCCAATAAAGTAGATATTTGGTCGCTGGGATGTGTGCTCTTCGAGTTATGTTCTTTAAAGCAGGCTTTCAAAGCTACCTCGATTATGGAGCTAATGACCAAAATTTTCACTTAAGAAATCCCTGATGTGCCAAAAAATTTTAATAAGATAATAAATACCGTTATCAAGCGCTGCACCAAGAAACAGCCCGAGAACCGCCCCTCCTGCAAAGACCTTATCAGGCTCCCCCAAATCATCAAGGTCATGCAGGAATATATCGCCAAAGGAGGCAAGCTTGACTAGGACTACATTTCCAATGCACCTGTCAGAAAACTGAAGATCAACCTTGTGCTGCACAGATAGCGCAAGGACAGTCGATAGAAGGATCGTGCTCCCCCCAAACTGAAGAATTCCCCGTTTCGCAAGAAATAGGAAAGGCAGGACAAGCCTCTAGTAAAGAAGCCTCTGATTCCGAGTCCCAAGATTATGCCGAAATTGATAGAGAAACCTGCAATGGATAGCCCCAAGTTCAAGAAGCACAACTCTGCCAACAAAAAGGAGCCCACTGTCCAGAAGTCCAACTCGACCGACAAGAAAGGCTAAGCTCTGCCTGAATTGAAGAAAATCGGATAGCCCCCGAGACTCAAAGACAGCCTAAACTAATTTAGAGCCTCAAAGTCATTCAAGGATAAGGCCGATGAGCCTATCAAGCCCACTCCCAAGAACACCAGGTCCTAATTATACAGTTTGAGGAGAAACACCGAGATGGAGATGTAGGTGAGGGAAGATTTCGACGACTAGTTCAGCGAGGAGGATAGAGGAGTTGAGCGAGTACCACGAGAGCAGCTGCTGTCAAAGGACATGCTAAGTCTCTATGAGCAGGAGCTCAAGGAGAGTATTAGAGTGTGGAAGGACAAGTACGCGCCCTAAATGTAAATCATAAAGGAGATGACAAACGACTTCAGCTCCAACGACTTCGAGACCTTCCGCAACGAGTTCATTAACTTTGAGTGATCAGCCCTTCATCTCATTCTTCCCATCAGTCTGCTCTTCAGTCCGGGAGTCGAAGTAAACTATGTTCTTCTTGTGAGGCCGGAAGCCGCGGCTCCGTTGCTCCTCCTTATCCTGAATGGGGATGGACTGGTGCATATACTCGATGAGAGTGGTGGGGCGGATTTCGGTGTTGTCCAGGAAGATGTCTGATTGGAGGATGGCTCCTCGGGAAGTCTCGAAAGTCTTGGATGCTTTGATGAACTCTGCGAAGGAGTTGTTGTAATTTTGAATAAGTTTGGATAGATCTTTGCTTTAATTTTCATTTGTGGATTAAGTGTTTTCCTTGAGCTTCTAAACCGTCTCCTCCTTTACGACTTTTTTAGGCTCGTGGTGCGCCTTCGGGTCCCAAAACCGTTTCCGCGTGTTTATGAACCAATTGTGGATTTGGTAGTTAGACAGTCCAGTTTACTGCTACAGTCTTTGTTTTTCCTCATTTGTAGGGTAAGGTTTATCAAGGTGTTCCATGAACCAATTTTGTAATATTTTGACAGCCTTGCGAGGGAGGGGAGGCTTCACCTTGGATTTAGAAGGAGTTGATTAATGAATTTGGGAGGCCTTGGATGAATCGCAGGTGATTTTGGGGAGAGGGTGTTGTGCGAGCACGGTGGAGAATACAGTTTTGGGAATAGCCTTGATCTACTCGAGGAGGGACTCGAGGAGGAAATTATTTTTTGCGAGTGAAAGATACATTTAGCCGGCATATAGCTCGAGGTCGTTCGGCTTGATCGACATCTTCAGGCATTATAATTTCCTAATTAAAAGCCTGCGGTGGTCGCAGCTCTCGATCTCCTCCCCCAGTCCAGATTTGAAAATCTCGTTTATCAGCTGTCCGAAAGAACACAGCTTCCCTCCGTGCTCTGATAGTTCTCTTATGCTTTCTTCTCGATAGCATAACTGAGTTGAGTTTTGTTGGGCCGTGGCCAGAATCGACTCCACGACGAATCCGAAGGGAGTGAGAACATTTTCAGAGGAGTTGGAACAGAGAAGGCAGCCTTCATATTTGGAGTCCATAATAGTGAATAGAAAATAACATCAGATTAAGCAAAGTCACTGAAAAAATCAACGAAATTCAGAAGAAACGAATGGTCTGGGAGGCGGCCCGTCCGAGTAGGACTTGCAGAAGGACTGGCCAAGGAGTCTTCTCTCGAAGCATCAGCCTCTCAATAATCGCCCATTCAAATACATTTAAACAGCTCATTTTATAGCCATCAAAATTTATACATGAATAATCATAAACCAAAATTTTAAATAAGGACCAAGGCCCTCCGACAAGCCATTACGCGCAAGGCCGAACTCATCGACCGCCTCCTTCTTGACACTCCCCTCTTCCAGCAAACGATTCCCATAAAGTCAAACTCACTCTCCCGCTCAAGGCCCAAATCGCGGTCTCGCATCCTATCCCACTCCAAGATCAAAATAAACACATCCAGAGTGTTCTAGTCGGATTAGCTTGATACAAAATCGAATTTCAACTTCAGAATTAAGGAGCTTGCCAAATTTGATGTCCAAGCCCTTCACGATCTCTCTCCTTAGCGAATCCTACGCCTCTACCAAGACAAGTCCGGCCCTCATTGCTTCTGTCAAGTCTACCAAGACCAAGGCTACTCCTGGGCGCCCTTCAACCTGGTCGGCATCGAGCAAAACAAGTTTGTGGTGGTGTCGACATAGAGTGGACTAAAAAAAAGCGTGGAGAGACTAAGTGTGCGGTTTATTCACTAGGACCCAAGCTAGTTCAAAGAGAGGGTGGAGAATGCTAAAAGCTTAATGGAGGAAGCCGAGCTCTAGAGGAATTATGACCTCATGCTCTAGCAAGCCTAAGGAAATTTTCCCAGCATGTCGTAGAAGCAGCTTGCCGCTATTTCCAAACTGGTAGGACCGCAGGCTCATTAGGAGTAAATCAGTCGAGTCCACATGCGACTGGTCAAGCGAGTCTACTTCATGATGGGAGGCGAGCGAGGCGATTTCAAGCGAGCGTCGGTGAAGACTTTCAAGAAGCCGAGAACGAGCATGAAAGTGCTAAAGTTCAGTAAAAAATATAAAAATTCTTTGTAATCAATCCAGAAGGTGCATGCAAGCAGCAAGTACCCTAATTTCATTCCTCTCCAGGAACTCATCATTGAAAAGTCTCAAGAGCTTTTTAACTTTTCCATCACTCAACCTTTCCATTCATCACCCGCCCTCTCGTTCCAGTAGTTCGTAGAGTTCATTAGGAATTCAGCAGATAGAAATCGTCACACCCTGCTTCGCTGGAGGAACTTCTTGATCACTTAATTGGAACAGAAGATCGACTAATTCGAACTCAGCAAAGACTCTACAACGAGCAGGTGCCTTAGTCTGATTTACAACTAAGTGTTGAGACTCTTCTGTGAGAGGGGTTTAGGGTAGCTGAAGTAGTGGCGAGACCTTAATGAGAGGACTACTGGAATTCTCAACCACCCCCTGATAATCCTTAACTATTCCATCCAGCGCAAGAAGACTAAGAAGAAGAAGGAGGAGTGCGAGTTTTTGCTCGAGCCTAGTCTGGACTAGGTGTAATCACAGCTGGAAGCTTTAGGGAAGTCTTTGGTTTAGGCAGTGGAGGAGGCTCAGGTTCTGTTAAGTGTCATGCTCTACTAGTACAGGGATCCAGTTGTCATGGAGATGCCAAAACTAAGTCCGATCAGCCTCCCCTTCCACCGACAAAGGGTGCAATCAATCACAGACCAGTACCTCAAATTCTAGTTCTTGATCCACTACATTGATTTCAGGCATATCTTTAATGACGCCATAGCTAATTCCCTGCAACTTAATCGTTAGGCCGTTCTCTAGCAATTCAAGTCCCTTATCGAGACTCGTAAGCAGCTGATTACTGTGGGCTCAGCTTTGACTCGGTTCGGTCTGGTGGAGTTAAATTGCGAGCAGGCTCGAGATTTTCTGTTGGAAAAGCTTAAATTCAACTTGAACAGACTTGGAGAAAAGCTGAACTCAGTACTGTAGAAGTCTGTGAAATAACTGTAAAAGTAATACAGAGAGATGATAGAGAAGGGTCGTACTCCTATGAAAAGCGAGCGGAACTTGGCCGAACTCAAGGTCTTTTCGAGTGGGTGTTAGGCCAAGCTGTCTTAACTGGACGCCTTCCGCAAGAATATATAGTTCTATCTGTAGTTTATGCAGACTAACTTCATGGGGATCAACTGTACCCTATTTTAGAGCCTTTGGTCGATTCAGGCTATGCCCATCGAAATCAGCGAAATCAACACTGACCTCAGAAACTCTCTTAAGCCTGCAGAAGACAACTTTGCCAGAATCTTGTAAGCCTAACGAAGGGACTTCCTTAATAACCTTTAGTAGTGCTAGCTCGAGGTTAATGCCTGCAACCAGCTTGGCAAGCTAAGCGACTACAACATTAATGCAAACATGATTGGCAAGACGACCGCACAATTGGATTCTCTGCGGGACAAGCTGGCCAACATAAACGAGCGGGAGGAGTTGCTAAAGCACGAGAAGAGTTAGTTCAGCCAGTTCGAGAAAGTATTGAAGTCATTTGAGCCTGTCCAGGAATTATGGAATATGTGCCTAAGCTTCTTCCTGGAGAAGAACAATTGGTAAAACACTTCCCTCGTGTTCCTGAGCTACGAGAGCATCGACAAGAAGCTGAATCTAGAGTACGGACGCTCTTCCCTCAAACTCGCCAAGCTCTTCTACTCTCAGCGTCTGGACATTCCCTACTCTGTTTGCTAGGAGTTCAAGCTGGAGCTAGAGCGATTCCGCAAAAAGACTTGGCTTTTGGAGCGACTGACTTGCGAAGGACTTACCAAGAAGCCTAACTACTATAAGGAGATCTTCGACCTGGCGGGAAAGCCAGCAGTCTAGGTCAAGTAGCTGACTCTCAGCAAAGTACTTGAGATGGGGCTGGACAACAACCGAGCTTAGATTTAGGAGGTTGCTCTAAAGGCGGAGAAGGTCTGGAATCTTTAGAAAAAGCTGAATTAAATCAGTGATAAAATTAAATCCATTCCCACCAACGCAGTCCCCTTCAAGAACACTCAAACTCACGTTCTCAAGGCTATAGAAGACGCACAGCTCGTCCTCGACTAGTCCAGCAGCACTCTAAGCTTCTTGAAAAGCAACCCCAGCATCAAGCCCCTGCATCACAAAGTGGGGATCATCTAGAGCAAGATAGTTCTCCTACAGGACACGCTCGATTCGCTGCTAAAATGCCAAAGAGGTTGGATGTATCTGCAACCGATCTTCAGCAGCCCCGACATCTAGGCGCAGATGAAGGACGAAAAGCAGAAATTCGAGCAGGTGGACCGGACATGGCGAGCGTAGATGGACCACTTCGTCAAGGAATAGTGTTTGTACGATGCAGTATAGTCTGACTCACATCAAATAAAGTTCCAAAACGCAACGCTCCTCATCTAGGATGTCATGAGCCACCTCATCCACTACCTGGAGACAAAGCGATTCTACTTCCCCCGCTTCTATTTCCTCTCCGACGATGAGCTCATCGAAATCCTTGCACAGGCCAAAGATCCTCTTGTGATTCAGCAGCACATAGGCAAGTGTTTCGAGGCTATCGCTCTACTCAAGTTCGGGTAGGAGTGCAGAAAAGTAATGGGGATGGTAAGTCCGGAGGGGGAGTAGGTCTTATTCAAGAAATTCATTTCTTTGTAGGACACCATCAAACGCTCAAATGTTTAACTCTGGCTCAAGTAAATTTAGGTTGAGATGAAGTCCACTCTAAAACAATTGGCTGTAGACACGGCGGAAGACAAGAGGGAGAGAGCTGAGTGGCTGCTTTCCCACCCCTCGCAGCTGGTGCTGGGGATCAACATGGCACGGTGGACTGGGCTCTGCGAGAACTCCATCACCCGACTTAGCATGATATAGGAGAGATTACAAGAGTAACTCTAGCAGTTGATAGGCCTTGTAAGAAAACCTTTGAACTAGCTCGAGAGGAGCACATTGAGCTCAGTAGTGGTGATGGATGTCCACAACAAGGACGTCGTCACTGGCATGGTCCAGTCTGGCGTCAAAGACCCAGCCGACTTCAACTGGACTGCGAATCTCCGCTATTACTTAATCGCAGAGAAGGAGCTGCTTTTGAAAGTGAGGATGGTGGGCAGCTAACAGCCTTACGCTTATGAGTTCTTGGGAAATACTTCCAGATTAGTCATTACTCCGCTTACTGATCGATGTTATCGCACGCTCTTTGGAGCCTATTTCCTCAATTATGGCGGGGCTCCTGAAGGACCAGCAGGCACTGGCAAGACTTAGACCGTCAAAGATCTGGCCAAGGCAGTGGCCTCCCAGTGCATTGTCTTCAACTGCAGCGAGGGGCTGAACTACTTGTCCATGCGCAAGTTCTTCAAGGGCCTGGCAAGTGGAGGAGCTTGGTGCTGCTTCGATTAGTTCAACAGAATTGAGCTCTAAGTGCTATCAGTAATTGCCCAGCAGGTGCAGCTCATTCAAGACGCTATCAAGGCGAAGAAGAAGTCCTTGGTGTTCTAAGGCGAGGAAGTCCGTCTTTCAGAAGGGTGCGTTATCAACATCACGATGAACCCTGGCTACGCTGGCCGATCCTAGCTGCCGGATAACCTAAAGGCACTTTTCCGGCCTTGTGCGATGATGGTCCCTGATTACTCGTTGATAGCTGAGATTTTCTTGTACTCGCTGGGGTTCAAATAGGGGAGGCAACTAGCGAAGAAGATTGTGGCGAGTCTTAAGCTGTCGTCTTAGCAACTGTCTTCACAGGATCACTATGATTTCGGGATGAGGGCTCTGAAATCAATATTGACAGCCACTGCTACATTCAAGCGTACTGACTTGTCATAGGAGACAATCTGTCTCAGTGCCCTTCTCGATGTCAACCTTCCCAAGTTCGCTGAGGCAGACGTGCCAATCTTCAAAAACATTATTGGAGATCTCTTCCCAGGAGTGTAATTGCCAGATTCAAAATCTGCTTAATTCCAAGTGGAGCTTGAAAAAGTCTGCTCCTAAAAAAGACTTGGCAGCTAGTCCTGGGCCTCCAAGAATCAGGAGCTTTGGGCTATGATTAAAGTCAGACATGGAGTTATGCTGGTTGGCGACACTATCTCTGGCAAATCGACTGCCCTTTAAGTCACTTCTGGTATTGTTAGCGCTTTGAAGCTTGGATGTCAAGACGTTAAGCTAATTAAGATAAATCCGAAGGCAGTAACGTGCGACCAGCTGTACGGCAAGCTAGATACTGCGTCGAACTCGTTTAGCGACGGAGTGCTTTCGAAGGCGTTGCGGAGCGCAGTGGGGTGCGAGAGGAGTCGACAGTGGCTCCTTCTCGATGGGCCTGTCGACGCAAACTGGATTTAAAACATGAATACAGTCTTAGACGATAATAAAAAGCTATGCCTGACCTCGGGCTAAATCATTAAACTCAGCAAGCTTACAACCATGCTCTTCCAGACAGACGACCTCTCACAGGCCTCTCCCGCCACCGTCTCCCGCTGCGGCATGGTCTACTTCCAATCCACCCTCCTCCAGCCCATCCACTATCTACTCAATAGACTCGCTCCTGCCTTGCTCCCATTAATCCCCTTCCTGTAATATCTGGCTGAGAGATGTGGGGTGGCAGGTGAATGTAAGCTAAACGGTCAAGCTTTAATTCAACTGGCGGAAATGGTAAATATGACTATCGAGAAGCATAAGGTATCGCTAAAAGACTAGGCCTTAAATAACTTACTGGTCTTTTGCACTGTGTGGTCCGTAGTCCCTGCAATTAAAACTTCCCGCGACGTTTTTAGCGCGAAACTCTAGGCCCTCCTTTCGGAGTAGCCACAAGGACCCTTTAAAGAGGCGGGTAAGAAAATCGCTTTCAAAAAGCCCAAAGATAGCAATTTCTTTTAA
Organism: Craspedacusta sowerbii; assembly: GCA_003687565.2. Taxonomy (NCBI): domain Eukaryota; kingdom Metazoa; phylum Cnidaria; class Hydrozoa; order Limnomedusae; family Olindiidae; genus Craspedacusta; species Craspedacusta sowerbii. Next base: position 124,197 of record QQSS02122188.1, read on the forward strand.
ATTCAATATTCAATTGAGAAGGCCATGTGGGTAGACTGGTCGTCACAGTCATTCTTCTTCGACAAGGAGGCTAAGTTTTCATTCCGCTAGCTGATCGTCCCAACCAACTCGACTGTTGGTCTACAAGCGATTGCCAGCAGTGTCTGCAGGTTGCGGTCGATTCTCGTCATAGGCCCCACTGGAACTTCAAAGACCACAGCTTTAAAGCAAATGCTGTCTAATTGTTTTAAGGACTAAAATAGTTCACATCTCCTGGTCTGCCTCAGCGGACAAACCTCAGCCCAAGCCCTCCAAAAGTTGGTCGAAGCCAAGTTTTCCGCCCGTAGAAAGAAGGGTGTCTTCGGGCCTGAAGGCGGCAAACAAGTGTGTCCAGTCTTGGTTGACTAACTGAACATGCCAGCGAGATAGCGATATGGAGCGCAGCCCCCGCTGGAATTGCTTAGACAAGCAATAGAGTAGGGAGGGTGGTACGACCTGGAGAGCAAAGAGTGGCGAAAACAGTAGGGTCTGCGAGTAATAGGATCAATGCAGGCAGCAATAATTCCCAACAGACTGAAACGACAGTTCCACCAGCACATACTCGAGACTTTTAGCGAGAGCAACCTCTACCGGATATACAGCAACATTCTGGAGTACCACTTTTCTGCATGTACGAGCCCGTTCAGCAAGGAGGTGACGGATCTGCTGGGTCGGGTTGTGAATGCCTCAATCCAACTATTTCAGAACATAAGGGATTCGAACAAGCTTTTACCTAAGCCAGGTAAAATTCACTACTTGTTCAACCTTAGGGATCTATCGAAGTTAATCCAAGGAATCATGCGACCTCAAGCAGAGTATGTCAAGACTGAGGAAGACTTCTTTCGAGTCTGGGTTCATTAGACCCGCAGATCTTTTCGTGATCGTCTCATTAACCATCTTGATCAAAATCTCTTTGAAGAACTTGTTCTCAAAATTGTCCAAGAGAAACTCAAGTGTTACAAAGAAGATCTCATGGATGAACCCCAGTACTTTATGAGTCTACACCAATCCTACCACCGAGTAACAGTTGATGACATAATAAATCTACTTCAGACAAAGGCTGGAGGGAAGGTGCAGTAGTTCGCTTTCTTTCAGCAAGCTCTGGAACATCTGCTGAGGGCGATGCGAGTCATTTAACTTTAGCAATCACATCTCCTCATGCTTGGACTCGGAGGAACTGGGAAACGGACTATAGCCAAACTTGCATGCTATTTGGTCTTTTAGGTTTAAGTGCTTCAACTGGGGGAAGGCGTTTGGGATTAGCAACTGGCCAAAACGCTCAAGAGTGCTGGCCTTGACGCCCGTTAATGCTGCTTGCTCATCAAGTAGAACGAGTTGAAGAGTTCACGCGCTTAATAGCACATTAGCAGCCTGATGAATCGCGGCTAGGTTAGCGATTTATTCAGCCTGGATGAGCAAAAGAAAATAAGCGAGGAAGTTTAAGGAAGTGGTTCAGTGCAGGATAAGTATCTGATGTTTGTGGAGGAGTGTCGCAAAAACTTGCGCATTATCCTTTGTCTTAATCCATACGCGTAAAACTTCCCTGCTAGGATTAGAAATTTCCCCTCATTCGTTAATTGCTCCACGATCGACTGGTATCAGAGCTGGCCTGCCTCCGCCCTTGAAGAAACCGCCAAGCTAAGTCTCAAGGATCAGACACTCGAATTCCAAAATCTGCACTAACTAATCCCTAGTTTCCACAAGGTGATGGAAGAGAGTCTGGGATAGCTCACCAAGATCAAGAGATTCTACAGCTTATCTCCAAGCCATTTCCTGCAGTTTGTGAGCTAATTCAAGGAGAAACTGAAGAAGCTGGGGGGTTAGTCGAGACAGATGAAGAACAGGTACGAGGGCGGAATAACCAAGATTGAGGCTGCTGAGCGGAACGTGGGAGTGATGAAGGCGGAACTGCTCCACCTCGAGCCAAAACTCTAGAAGAGTAAAGTCGATATCTAGAAACTGCTAATCGAACTAGCTGAAAACAAGAAGGAGGCCAACCACTAGCGAGTCCTCTGCTAGAAGGACGAGAAGGAGTGTCTCGGACAAAAGAGGGACGCAGATCAGCTCCGCTCTTAGTGCAAGGCAGAACTCGATAAGGTTCTTCCCCTTCTACAAAACGCAGCTGAGGCCCTAGAGAAGATCACCAAAGACGATATGACTCAACTCAAATCCTTTGCTAATCCACCGGCCAGCGCCGCTGTGGTTATGTAAGGATTGTGTTACGTCTTTGATTAGGACAAGCTAGTCAAGGGCAAAGGGGCAGACCGCACTCTTTAATTTTGGGAGTACGCAAAGAAGAGCATCCTCAACGACAAACTTATCAGGAGAGTTAAATAGTTCAAGTAGGACAGAGTGAAGGCTATCCCGAGTGCCAATATTGCCAAGCTCAAAATTTTCATAAACAAGCCTGAGTTCGAGCAGCAGAAGGTGCTCAATGCCTCCAAGCCTGCCTATAATCTCTCCCTGTGGATTAGGGCAGTCCTCTAGACTTATTAGGCTCTCCTTATCGTCGACCCTAAGAAGAAGCTGCTAGAGCATTCCGAGCAGTCGCTCGCTAAGGCCGAAGCCTTTTTGGCCGAGAAGAAGGCCCAGCTGCAATCAGTTGTGGAGAAGGTAGAAGCCCTGTAGGCGAACTACAACCAGGCTAACCAGGAGAAGGCAGAGCTAGAAGACAAGTACCAGCGAGTGCAACTTAGACTAATTCGCTCCTAAAAATTGTTGAAGGGGCTTTAAGATTAAAAAGTTAATTGGAGAGAAAAAGTAACAGCTCTTGACAACAATCAGCAGTTCCTCACCACCAACGCCCTGCTCACCTCGGCCTGGGTCACCTACCTGGGCATGTTCACTCTGGAGTCTAGACAGGGAGTTCAGCAACGCTGGATGTAGATTATGAAGGGCCTCCCTGTGTTCAGCAAATATCGCATAGAAAATCTAATGGCATCCTAGCTCATCGTCTCGGCCTGGGTTAATAATTGCAAATTAGGTAACGATTAATTGTCGATCCAGAACGCTGTTATCATTACTTCTTCGCCCAAGCACGCCATTCTGGTTGACCCTCAGCGTCAAGGTATAAGATGGCTCAAAGAGAATTTCAAAAAGAAGGGACTGATGTCCGTCCGCACCAACCTCACTAGCAACAAGTTGGCGCAAACAATCGAGAATTGCATTGAGTTGGGACATCCTCTGCTAATTGAGGACATCAGCTAACAGATCGACGCGCAGCTGCGACAAGTGCTGGAGGCGACAAAGGTTTCTAACAGAATTAGGCTAGGCGAGAAGATTTTAAATTGCCTCCCAGATTTTAGACTTTTCTTTACCACTTAACTAAATAGGCCTCGCTATGATTCTGACATCTGTGTGCAGACCCTCCTCGTCAATTTCTAAGTCACAGAGAGCGGACTTACCGACCAGATTCAGAACACCCTCATGAAGAGTGAGGAGCCTGCTCGCTAGGAAATCAGGCAGAAGAACATCAAGGAGACTGTCGCCGCTCAGGAGTCCCAAATACGCATTGAAGACCAAATCCTGGAGCTGCTCATCAAGAAATAAGGCGACCTGCTCGAGGACTAAGAGCTTATTCTCTTCCTTGAAAAATCCAGCATTTAGACTTCAGCCATCAAGGAACGACTAAGTCGACAGGTTTACTAAAATTAGGCATACTTCCTAATAAAGAGTAACTTCGCGGACTGCGCCGCCAGAGTAAGCTCACTCTTCTTCGTGCTGCTGGAACTGGGGAACATGTAGTCAACCTATAAGTGGAGTATTGAGGCCTTCCTCGGAATCTTGGCTGAAACTCTTGGAAAAATAACATCAGGGCCCAAAGACCAGAGACCCAGACTAATTCATTAGACTTTCATGAGCGAGTTCTATGACTTTATCTCAAGAGGCCTTCTCTAAAAGCACAAGTCTCTCTTTCAGCTCCTTATTGCCTTCAAGAAGCTACTCCTTGACAAGCGCATCGACCACTCCTCCATCAGGTTGTTCGCGCGGGGACCCACGCGTCCTGTGGATCCTAGTCTGGTGGCTCAGTACGGACTGAACAGCAGGGAGCGGACGGACTTGAGGGAGCTGCTTGAGTAGTGCAAGTCGTTGCGTTAGAAGAGTTAGCGAGTGAGCAGCTCAATGATTTCAGGATGGCTAAAACAATAGAGTGGCTTGAGTGGACTTAAATAGCTCTAGAATTTTTAGAAATGCCTGCTGGTTCGATTCCTCCGTCCAGAGAAGGTAGTTTCCCTCGCTCGCGAACTCGTCGAAAGGGAGTTAGGTGTCCAATACGCCAAGACCCCTTAGTTCGACCTCTTCAAGCTCTATCAGCATTCTAACTAGACTCTCCCTCTCATATTCGTCCTGGCCCCTGGCTCCGACCCTCGTTTGGAAATAATTAAACTAGCTGATCAGATGGGAATGTATGCACTTTGCCATTTCCTTTCGCTGGGCCAAGGACAAGGCCCTCACGCTTAGAAGCTGTTGAGAAAAGGGCAGGATGAGGGCCTGTGGGTAGTGCTGCAGAACTGCCACCTCTCGCCTTCATTCATGCCGAATCTTGAGCTGTTTTACCAGACTCCTCGCAAAACTCTTTCCACGTTTAGACTCTGGCTAACTACCGCACCTTGTTAAACCTTTCCTGCGAGCATACTCCTCAGAGGAATCAAAATCACCTACTAAGCGCCTTCTGGCCTCAACAACAACATGCAGCGTGCCTTCTCTGGGCATTAAAAGTGGTTTGACGCCACTAAATTCGATAACTTGAAAAGACTCACATACTGCCTTTGCTATTTCCACAGCGTCATCCTCGAAAGGCGGAAGTATGGTCCCATTGGCTGGAACATTCCTTACTAGTTTTCTGATTCTGACCTAACGATTTCCTTGGGAATGCTAAGACATTATTGCGAAAAGGCGTAAATCGACTGGAAGGCTGTGCACTACATGATTGGATAGGCGAACTACGGAGGGAAGGTGACGGACCCGATGGACCGGTCTTTACTGGCTGTAATTTTGAAAGGGTTCTTGTCCTAACGGAGTCTCGATAAGGCTTTCAAGTTGAGCGGCGAATTTAAAATTCCTGAAGGGAGCTATAAAGATTGCCTGATTGCCATAAGCGAATTGCCCTCCCAAGTAAGTCCCAGCCTCTACGGCATGAACCACAACACTGATATCACCAAGTCCTTGCTCTAGACTGGAACACTCTCCGCTAACCTCCTTGCTGTGCTCCCCAAAGTCCTTTCCACGCAGTCTGACTCCAACATCGCCAAAGTCCAGAATCTCATTTCGATCCTACCTCAGGCGCCTGAAATTGATTTGTGTATGTAGAGACATCCAATTGACTACCACTAGTCAATGAACAGTGTCATAATCCAAGAGAGTCAGAGGTATAGTAGACTGCATCACCAAATCAGCTTAGTCCTCCACAATCTGACTGCTGCTCTGTAAGGCTAAATCCAGATGACTGCAGAGCTCGAGGAGGTCCTTTCTTCCATTCAGGATAACAAGCTGCCTTCACTCTGGTCCAAAATATCATACCCTTCGAACAAGCCTCTAGTTTCATGGCTCTACGACTTTGCTTCCAGGCTCGAGTTCATCAGAAACTGGATACACAATGGAATCAGCAAACCGACTTGGCTATCAGGCTTTTTTTTCATCCAGTCGTACCTTACAGGCATCCTGCAGAACTACTCGAGAGCCAAGAAGGTGTCGATCGACTCGATCTAGCTCGACTGGGTTCCTTAGTCGAAGTAGTCCGGGTGGCTGGGCCACTCAGTAAAGGGTATTTATCTGTAAGGGGCAGCATGGGACTCATAGAATTAATTCTTGATTTAGCAACTGCCTGGAAAACTTATTCAAGAAATGCCAGCCTTCAAGCTGATAGTTGTTGGCAAGGGGTAGGCCCTTAGACCGCTCCAATATCACTCCCCGCTTTACCGTACGTCCTCGCGTAGGGGAGTGCTGAGTACAACGGGTCACTCCACCAACCTTGTAACTGTAGTGAGTCTGGACCCAGGGAAGACGCAGGCGGAGGAATGGACTCGGCGAGGAGTTGCTCTGCTAACGCAGATGGACTGATCTTATTGTATTAATGCAAGAGAAAACAGAGAAGGGTAAAGGCGACAAGAAATATTCTTACCTCGACCTTGTAAAACTGTAGAACAGGCAGCCCTATTCCTCAATAGGTCGTAATCCTCTCTCCGACAAGCCCTCCCTCCCACTCTACTCGTTCGGCTCGGGCACCCGTTAGCATCAGGCCAAGGTCTTCCTCAGCAAGGAGTCAGCCAAGGTCGAGCTCTACGGCAAGTAGACCAAGATGGGCCCTAACTACTCGGTGAGCGACACCTACAACTACAAGCGCACCCCAGCTTACAAATTCGGGACTAAGTAACGCTCCACTCTCGACGACAAACCCAAATACGAGCACTACTACAGGAAGGATCTAGATGTCCCTTTCTTATAAGCTTGACATTAACGGGGCTGATCGGAGCAGGAAGTCTAACCTGCCCTCCATTCGTATTGGCCTCTAATCAAGGTTTCCCGTCTAGCCAAAGAGCTACAAAGCCACCCCTGGGCCACAGTACGATCCTGGGCTCCCGCCTGATAACCGCAGGAGTCCTCTCTATTCTTTCTCTTCTCGCAGGGCTGTTAAGGGGATGGACCCCCTTATGCCCCAAGGTTCAACTCCTACCATGGTAGGTCCTAGTTCATATTACCCAGAGAAGTCGATGAAGAGCTCTGTGCACAAAAACTCAGTGAGTGTGTCGTTCACGAACGGTCCAAAACTGGACCCAGGCAGAAGGGCCAGCGACCTGAACCAGACCTACGACGAGGGCAGCTCCTTAGGGGAGCAAGCGAACTCGAGGAAGCGGAACGTGCCTTCGTTCACGATCGGCAGACAGAAGAGAATAAACAACTCTGGAATATTTGCAGCGCACATGGAGTATAGGCCGATGCCGGTGCGGCTGAATCTACCTTCTTTTGGTTGATTATATGAATAAAAGAGTCTTGTCCTACTAATAAGACCATGGTGTAAAAAAAGGGCCACTCTTGCACACTTCCCACCGACAGCTTTACTTGAGTTTGGGGCTGCTTGCCACCACCACGCTCATCACACTCCAGACCATCAGTCTTAGCTATTTCGGCAACAGCGAGCAGCTTAAATCCTGGTCAGAGGTTTTCGTGGACGGCAATAAGTTCGGGAAATTTGATTTTTCGCACTCAGACTTCTTCGTGTTCAAATCGTCTAGCTCGCTTTCTTAGCATTTTCAATACCAATTCGAATCGATTCGCAACATCAGGGATCTCATGTTTCAGAACGTAAGCCTTGTAGATATGGGAATCAGTCTCAGTGCTCACTTTATTGGCTCAAGGGCTTCAATATCCTCCCTCCCAGTCAATCCTAGCGAAGGCATACTAGATCCTTTTGATATGAAAGACACGAATTCAATCAAAAAATTTCTTATGGAGGCCGAGGTCATGACCCTTGCCTACAAAAACCTCAAACTCCTTTCTCAGAACAAATGCAGCTAATGGGACCACCTACTCACCTACAAATATTTAGATCGCTCCTATATTTAGCTGACGATCAGCAGCTAATTTTCACTCTGCTCCATAGACTCACTGAAGGACTCTAAAGAGCTCTCAGCTAAGACCTTGTTGGGCCCCCAGGACATTCTGATGCTGGGAGCGACGATAGTGGGGGCAGTGTACTACTTGGTGCTGATAAAGGACCGGCTGTACAAGTTCAGCTAGTTCGCGACGGAGATGGAGATCCACTCGGGCCAGGACAAGGACGAGGAGAAGATGAAAAGATTTTAGAAGAAGAAACAGTTCTATAACTAGCCTCTGCAATGGATTTTCGAAAATAATATTCCTTGGAACTATCTCAGCAGGAGGGAGAAGTTCCAGTTCCTCGGCAAGGGACTTTTGGTCCGCATCGCCGCCTGTGTCTTTGAAATCGCAGGCTGCACCTTCGTCATACTCGACACCTTGGGATTTAAGTCCTCCTTCTATCTTATCACGCTCACTGTCGGCTTAGGCAATTTCTTTGAATGGGTATACATTGTATACATTTTGGAGTACAGTTAGAGTCTAGGATGGCTAATAAAGGTCCTGCTGATGGGCCTGTGGAGGATGCTGGGACAGATTGTGTAGATCGTACCAGTGTTCATGGGCTACAGCCTTCTGGGTCGGACGATCTTCTGGAAAAGCTAGTTCTTCGGGTCGCTGTCCAAGAGTGTCACAACTCTGTGGTCTCTAATCCTGGGAGATTCAATCAGCTAAATCTTCAGTGACCTAAAATCTCTATACAACTAGTTCATGGTGATGCTCTACGGGTTTTCGTTCGTGGTGCTGTTCATGCTCTCCATCCACAATTTGCTGATCGCAGTGCTCCGACACGCCTTCGAACACTGCAGTCGGGCCATCCGCTATCAGCACGCAAACTAGGTTCAGAGGAACGAGATGTAGCGGCATGTTGACTAGTAGTCAAGATATTAAGAGCTGCATTAGATGAGGGACAATAGGCTTCAGATCAATTAGTCCAAAAAATTTCCTGACTAGGCTTTTTCGGAGCTGAAGAGCATTGCCATTTACGAGCCCCTCAAAATCAAGTTTATGAAGGAAATCGAGATGACTATCCTCCTCCTCTACAAGGAGCTTCATACCTACATAGCCTTGTTCACTCTTTAGCTCAAGCTTAAAGCACCTTCCGACGCTTAGTTAAAGGCAGTTTTCCGAAACAAACTGGCCAGTTTGCTCGGGAAAGTAGAGGCCTTCAAGCGTCAGTTGGGTTCGTGAAATTAAATGGGACAAACTTAGACATAAGTCTAGGGAAAGTTATATTTAACCGAAGGCACAAAGCGAGTGGAGTTAGGTCCGGATGTAAGTCTCGTGAGGGACTTCCGCAGGAAGCACAACAACGCGAACCTTTTCCTGGTGAAGCGTGAGAACGGGCAATTGCTTTTCCGCAGAAAGCTGAACTCGTTCGAAAATATAAGGCTGCTGCGACTTGATATTTTCACACTAGAGACAGCCTCTCCCTTCTCGGACTTAGTCAACTTCAATTACATTTAGAAACAGCCCTCTCAATCCCCCATTAAGGAGCCCATCATCGAAAAGGCTAAATTCAAGGGCAAGCAGTGCAAATTTATTCTCGAGGACGATTTGCTCGTCATCAAGCTAAGCAAAGATCAAATCATCCGAGTTGACCTCCACAGTGCAGAACTACTCATGAGCAAATAGCATTTTCTGCGCATCAAGTTTAGGGACTAAGTCATTGAGCTGTAATTAAAAAGCAAGGACTTAGTAAAGCGATGGCAAAAGTAGTTGGGCGATATTATAATGAGCAAGCAGATCTTCCTGTCTTACAAAAAAATTTAACACGCTTTAAGTCTAAGCTGCAAAACTCGATGTTAGTAGCTCCTTTCCTCGGTCAAGCCGCTGAACAAAATATCTGCCTTTATCAGCACTCACGAGGGCTTCAATACTTTCACTCAGTACTTTTTCGATTTAGGACTCCGCTAATTTAATTAGAAACTCATGCTTCTGAAGCTGTATTACATGTGGAACTAATGCGCCTAGATGGAGCAGAAGTAGAGTTTATGCCAATAGTACTTGAAAAGGAGCAAGGCCGAGAGCATGGAGAGCGCAGGCAGGTGGGCAAAGGCGATAGAGCATGAGCTCATGCAAATGCTGGAGTCTGCAGTCGAAAAATATTTCAGTATTGAATTTGCAGATAAACTACTTGCGAAGTTCAGGGGGCAAGTTCAGCTTTTCGAATTAGCCTTTTAAGAGCTTCACTGAATTCACTCACTCAGCAGACGTCGCAGGATAGCACTCTCCCCTCGAGCCACCTCCACTTACTCGTTCAGTCGTCTCACCTCCTCCGCCTTGCTCGTCTGACACTCCAGCAGTTACCTCTGCGTGCGGGCCAGCGCCTCATGCAGCTAGCAGTTCTATTTGAGCAGCTTCTGCTGCTGAGCGAGGAGAGAGTGCAGTCTGTTTTGAATGAAGCTGTTCTACTTTTAAAGTTTAGAGTGCTTTTTGAGCTGAATCTAGAGACCACCCTTTGATTTACTCTATTTATAATTGTGCCACCTGCGCATCTACTACAGCTGCTTCTTCAGCTCTATCACCTGTCGCTCCAGCCATAGCTACTTCTTCCCCGCATCTGCTTTCAGATTCAGCATCTCCTCCTGCAGAGACTCATTCTGTTAGCATGTCCACCGCCTGGCGCGAGGACAAGGCGATTTCTAGGAGTGGAGGGAAGGGTTAAGGCGAATAGGTCGGGGCTGGGAAGCTGGTCTTGATGGTTTATTAGTAAGTAAGTTTTAAAAGTAGTTCATATTATGTTTAAAAATTTATCTGACTTGTTAAACGATATGTTCTTAAAATAGGAGGAGGAATAGGCAGTCCTTGACGGAAGTAGGCCTAACCTCTCCTTTCGTGAGTACCAAGTCCTCCACAAACAAATTTTTAAATCAATTGCCCAAATTTAACTTCCTTTCTATCAATTCAGCAATGAGCTTTTTAAGCATCAGGGTCTCACATACTTCACTTCTTACAACATGTTTTACGAGGGGGACTCTCTAAATGGAAAGCCTCACGGATTAGGAAAAGGATATTTCGCTGATCGATTTTATTATGGCTCCTTTGCATAGGGAGTTCCTCATGGAAGAGGATTGATTCTTTACTAAAACGGAGATAAGTTTGAAGGTCAAGTACAACAAGGTGAGTTGAACGGCAAGGGAGTGTACGAATGCATAAATGGCTATTTTTATCAAGGAGATTTTGTCTTAGGAAAAAGAACTGGCTAAGGTATGGAAAGACAGAGCAACCATTCTTGGTTTATGGGATTGTTCAAAGATAATTTCATGGAGGTGGGAGAATTGTACCACTTGGCCCGTAGCTCATTCAAGTTCACTCAAAAGATGGACCCAGCCGACTAGTTCCAATTTGTCAAAAATTCTAAAAATAGAGATCTCTACATTGGTTATTTCAAAGAAAATCTTTACTCGGGAAAAGGCACCTACTTCTGGGCTGACGGCAGGTGCTACAAGGGGTAATGGGAATCTGGCACAATGTCTGGTAGAGGCATCTTCCGATGGCCCGACGGAAAGTTATACATTGGGGAGTACTACAACGATGAAAAGTCAGGGATGGGTAAGTTGATTTGGAATAAGTAGAAAAACTTTGTGGGTCATTTTGCAAACGGACTGCCAAACGGTTAAGGAAAACTGACAATTCGAGGGTAGTAGAAAATTGGTATTTTCAAGGACGGTAAATTGAAAAAATAGATAACAGAGGGGGAGTGCAAGGAAAAGTATACTAACAAGATATTCTAAAAGTACGAGGAGCAGATAGATTTCACAGTCGAGCTAGAGTTAGAGTAGGTGCATAAGCTAATAAAAAAGAATTATTACTTGAGTCATAACGAGCCGGGAGTATTGTAATAGCGTAAGAGTGAGCATTTTTGTTGTTTTAATTCATGAGTAATTAGTCTACAAAAAAGGAGTAGGTCAGCATTGTGGTCTTAAAATATCTGCAGATCGGCAATTATTTTTACTCCAAAGCAACTTAGATGATTGGGAAAGGGACATTTGGAGAGGTTTACAAAGGTTATGTCTATCCCAAGACCTTGGCTGAATTTTAGAAACTTCCCACCCACAATAAGGCCCAATTGGAAAAAGTAGCCATCAAGGTATTCAGCCTCAAGAACGATCTTTACAGTGAGCTCGCAGATAGGGAAGTTAGCATTCTGAAGGACCTCAAGCATCCCAACATAGTCAAATTTTTTCAAAGCTTTAAAAAAGAAAAGGATTTATTCCTTGTCATGGAGTATTGCTAGGACGGTAACCTCCAGGAAAAAATTCAAAAAGAAAATCTATATCCAGCCGAAATCTTGTCCATCTTTAAGCAAATAATCAAAGCAACAAGTTATGCTGCCAAAATCAATAGATTCCATAGAGACTTGAAGCCTGCCAACATCCTGCTTAAGGGAGGTGTCGTTAAGGTGGCGGACTTCGGAGTGGGCAAGATGATGGATTTTAGATAGGAATGGGCTAACACTTTCATAGGAACTCCTAGGTACATGGCTCCTTAGATTCAGCAAGGAAACAAATATAAGCCCGAGAAGTCAGATATTTGGTCTTTGGGAGTGCTGCTCTACGATATGTATTTCTTTTACAACAGCAAGTGGACGTTGGAAAACGATAAATTTATGAAATTTCTTAAGGACTCAAGAAATTTGAAGGAAATTACCTTTGAACCTCCAGCATAGGCCGACTAAACAATTGCTTAACTTCTGAAATAACTTCTTACTGTCGATGTGGACAAGAGAATTAGTTACTAGCAGCTTCGCCAGAAACTTGAAATAACGGATGATGAGTGTATTTTCGACAGCAGCGAGCTCGCTAAAATCTAAATGCTTTTTAACACCATCCAAGACCTCAACAAAGTCGTTTAGCTATCTCCAAAGCTCGCTCTCTAGTTAGCTTCTTGGATCATTAAAATCGCTAAATAAAAAGTCGCAAAAACAAATAAGTTAGAATGCCACTAGCAACTGCTGACACGACTTCAGTTGCTCGAAATCCCCATTCTGAAAAAAGCCAACTAAAGCTAAGTAGACCTTTCTTAAATTAAAAACTAAGACCTTCTTGTTTTAATGGGACAGTTCATCGAATCCCGATAAATTTTTGAGAGACTGACGGGCAGGGACTTGCGGGAAAGCAGGGAGGTGCTATAGTGCCTGGATTCACTGCTGATCGTGGGTACGTTATAGAAATCGATAACGGAGGAGAGGTGCTGGAATATAAAGGAATACGTGTAGAAGAGACATTAGTACTGCATAAACAAGCTAAGGAAGCGGTGCGCCAAAGGTATAATTCATTTGAATTTAATGAAATGATCTAAGGGTTTTATAATTTCTTCATAGATTCTAATCAATTTATTTATCAAGCTTCACAGCTAGAACAAACCAGCTGAAGATAGCAATAAAATATATGCCATTCTATAAATATTATAAATACAATATTTGTGCATTCTGTTTTTCCTTTTCCACTATTTTTATGCAAACTTGGTTATTTGGGATCCTGTCCTCGTAAACACCTCAGTAGACTTGCTGACTCATCCATTCTGGATAGACGGACAGTACTTTCAAAAGGATTTGCGAGCTAAAGTTGTTATAAGGGATTATTCAAAAATTTGTTTTGCATGACTTTTTCAATAGGTCTTTAATTGTTTGTGCCTAAGATATGAAGATTTAATTTTATTTTTGAGCTATTGACCTGAGTCTTTTATTAATCCGATAGTCTTTCCTTTGGCTCATTTTGGAGATCAATTATCTAACCTTTACATCCCTGTTGAAGTATTTCTCTTAGTAATGGGGGTAATTAATATAATTAATATATATTCATTGGACACAGCAGGACTCGTTCCGTGCTTGTCCTTTAAATAGTCGTCCGTTTTTGCACCACCACTTATCGACTTGACACTTTACTCTCCCTTGCGGGTCGATTTGATCCTCCTAAAAAATGTACCTCCGATGAGGAAGAGGCTTGTTCTAATTCACACAAATAATAGGACAGTTAAGGGCCAGCTATCTGATGTGACGAATAATGTTTATTTAGATCCCATAGCCACGCCTGATAACTTGTTTACCTTGCAAAAAAATTGACTCCTGAAAGACTTCTAAAAGTCTGAATGTAATCGCAGAGCCTTTAGAAACTGTGTCATGATTAGAACCTGCTTGTTATTTTTCAACTCTCTGATGAGGCAGCTACGACTAAGTGGTACTAGTGAGAACCCTACTCCCTGTTGAGAGTTGTACACACTGTTGAGTAGATTACAAACTGTTGAGATTTGCACCTGCTAGTTAAGAAGTGACTATCTGTTGAGGAGAGAACGTCCTTGTGAGAAGTGGACTATCTAATTAAGTTGACACGCACTGCTTAAAAGTATACTATCTGATGAGTCGGTAACGCGCTTGTGATATTTTTACCTTGAGCAAAGGTTCAATTAGTAGCTTCTCTCTGCATTAAGTTTTCGCTGCTTTAGCTTAATTAATACGTCGTCCCAATACAAACCGTCCACCACGATCTTTTACGAGGCCCCCATCATTGGCTCTACTCTCAATTATTAACGTAATGGAACAGGAGCTATCACTATTTTTTTGTTTTATTCTGTTTGCTTTACTTCAAGAACCTCAGGAAATTTACATGACTACTTGGCTGGAATTAGTTCTGGGAAGGACTACCTAATCCATCCAATAACTTGTTTCGCTAAGACATTGGGGTACACTTAAGTGTGTTTAAGCAGCAGACCCGAATACGGACTTGTGAGATTTCCGGTGTGGAACCACTACTAGATGAGAGTGCGTTCGTAGGTGATTCCGTCAGAAGTGAGAACAGGGTCGTCAAGTAGATCATAGCTGAGGGGACAACTTAATATGTCCATAAGCTTGGAAAAGGCTTAATGCATAAAATAATACAAATAAGTCGAACTAATAAGGTTGTTTATATAAATTAATCTGAGGGATATTATTTTAGTCACTTAAATTAGGACGGATAATAAAGATCAATTGGATACATTATAAATACGTAGGAGTGATTTGGATCAGTAAAAATGGAATATAACTTACTATTCATGGACGATGAGGGGATTTAAGCAAGCTATCAAGCATTCTTTATTTGTTTACATACCTTAAGAATTTGATGAGCTTCTTCCAATCAATGGCATAACATTTTAAGCCATCCTGTTTAAGTTTGAACCACATCCACAACATGTACAAGCCTACCTAATTTTACTAGTTATATATCATGATTTGCAGATTACGCGACATATTCAACTTAGTTATCACCTATTTCTCAAAGGATTAACTGTCTATCATCTTGTCTATAGGAATACCCAGAGTTGTCTTTAACCATTATATCCATCCTAATTAGTAAATCTTGTTCTATTACAAATAGTTGATCGGGTCAGCCGACTAGAAACTCTCTTCCATGAGCTAGCAGTAGATGGAATGGCTTCTCTCTACCAGCAGGCGAATCAGGCTCCTGTTCGCTTTACTAACGGGCATGAAAGTGATGGCTGCTAGTAGAAAGTATAAAGATTAGCTTCTTCTGTAAAGGGGATTTTTGAGGGTCTATCGAAGATTTCGGAAAGGATAAAGTTGGTTAAATGTGTTTTCCAAGCTCATGTAATTTAGGCAAAAATTGTAGAGAATTTTTAGATTATTTTATCGATCATCAGTCATTAAAGGCACCTTCGCGAAGTATCTCTGCAGGTTCTCCAGCGATATCCGCTTCTGGGGGTCTTTTTAAGTCATTAAATTAAGCACTTTGATAAACAAATCTTAAGCGATTTTATCGTTCTTGTAGAGGTCTTTTATTGTTATTCCGAGACAGTAGATGTCTACCTTCTGGTAGAATATTGGTTCATAAATGAGCATATTATTCTATAATTCGGGGGCTTAGATCGTTCGTTGAATGAAAGTCTATTAATTGATCTGATCCCAATAAAGGCATGAGCCTAGATCTCCTAAGATGAATTTATGTTAGTTATCCACAAAAATGTTTTCTGGCTTTATGTCGAAATGGCTTATTTTAAAGGAACCGAGATGCTGCAGTGCCTTCAACATACTCCTTAGCAGTTTTACCATTAGCGAGAAAGTTAGTTTTTAGCTCCTGGCCAAATCTAGAAGATTGGAGTTGTAGCGTTTGGTGACTATGTTGATCTTTTTCTGATTGCTGTTTCGCTCAATCATGAAGTACTCGATGTGGAGGAGGTTGGGATGAGGATTCTTGTTCATTAGAGAGAGTATTTTTACCTAATTCTAGTGGGACAATTTGTTCTATTGATGGAAGTTGATTATCTTCAAGATGTAGTTGTCCTTCGTCTAGCCCTTCCGATTGCCCTTGAAAACGGCAATATTTTTTTAGGTATTTTAGTATTCCAAATCCTTGATATTGAACTAAAATTAGCCCACCTATATTATCTTTTTCATTTTCATTTTCAATTGATTATGTATCTTTCGTCACTTTATTAACATATATGTTACCAAATGCACCAAACCAACTCTCATCCAAACTCACCATCACGCTGTAGTGACGCTGTAGTATAGAATTAGTATAGAATTTTCGACAATCCTAACCAACCATTACAAAACTGCATTTCCATTTTGTCATTTCAGCATTCCTTATGCATAAAGATTCTTTATAACCTCCCCATATATTCGCTTAGCTTAGTATCGCTTTAGCTTTAGCGTGTTCGTATAGCATCCCGTCTACAAGAACGATACTGACTACAGGTACACGTTCTTCGCCTGCTCGAATCCACTCAGTCCTTCCGACTTTCCTTGCTTCGTCAGGTTCTCCAGAATCTGGAGTCTGACTTCCTTGGCCTTACACAGCTATTGGAAGGACCCTGTCAAGCCTTTCTGGTCTGCTACTTCTTTGATATAGGCCTCATCAGGTACGATGATTGCGACTGTAAAATTTTAAAGCGACTAACCATGGAGGAACACTTCCTTGACTCCTTTTGCTCTGATGTAGACATTCTAAATCTGGTGAGGGGATTACCTTTTACGGTGCAACATACTAGCCTTGCGAGAGTTTGAAAATGTTCTTTTTGCGGTCGATGATCCTCAGGGACCCGTTCGGTAAGATCATGCCCACGTCTCCCGTGTGTAGCCACCCGAACTAGTCAATCGCCTCTTTCGTCTTCTCCTCGTCTCCCAAATACCCTCCGAAGACTATCGGTCCTTTTATGCAGATCTATCCTCTCGGAGTGTTTACACCGTCAGTTATATCAGTGTGGAAGTAGTTCATCTCCGGAATGTCCACCACTTTAAATTACAACGAACGGATTGGGCCTCCCACATGATTTATGTTCCTATCCAAAGAGTTTACTAAAAAGGATGCTCCAGTGGATTAAGTTTGACCGTAGCCCTCGACGACTGGACAGCAAGAGACAACCTTGAGGAACTCGATGACTTGTGCGGAGAGAGGGGCGGAGCCAGTGATCATGAGCCTAACTTTTCCTCCAAAGGCCTCTTTGGTCTTATTGAATACTAAATTGTCGTAGATGATGTGAGTGTATTTGCCTGTCGCCCGTAATTTCTAAAGCTTAGCCTCTAAGGCCATATCCAAAAGCTTCTTTTTGAACCCTGTCAAATTGTTGAACTTATCCCGAATCACGTCGTAGAACCTGTTGAAGAGTCTAGGCACTGAAACGAAGATGTCGGGCTGCACCAATCCCAGGTCGTTCTTTAGAGCCTGCACGTCGCCTCCGTAAAAGCAGTAAACTCCTCCTTTGAATGTCATCAGGATGAAGACAATTCGCTAAAGGACATGGGGCAGTGGTAAATAAGATAAATATTTATCTCCCTTGTTTATCGTGATGTCCTCGTAGACATCCAAGGCTCCGCAAATGGACACCATGTTTTCGTGGGTTACAATGGCTCCTTTGGGGAGGGAAGTCGAGCCGGAAGTGTAGTTAAGAGTGAAGCAGTCCTTGTTGTTGACAGGCCGAATGGACTGCGGAGTTGCCTTGCCTCTAGAGATCAAGTCGTCAAGTGCAATTAGCCTCAGCCCCAATTTATCTGCTATTTTTCGATGTTCCTAGCTGACAGGATCAATCATTATCAAATTTTTAAGTGATTTTGTATCTTTTAATTTCGAAAGGCTCTTGATAGTTGATTCAGTGACGTAACAACTAACGATCTGCGTCTGCTGGAGGATCCAGTAGATGCTTTCCTCGCCTAGTGTGTCATAGAGGGGCACCATCTGGAAGTTGAAGAGGCAATTGGCAATGTCGGCATAGCACCACTCCTTCCTATTTTTGCTGAAAATGCCAATGAAGCGGAAGTCTCTGCCCGAAATGTTAATTTAAGTAAGTAGATTTTAGAGAATGAGACCCGAACCTATGTTTCTAGCAATTTCACCTACATACGAATAAGTCTCGTATTTCAGGACTGTCTGCTAGCCCTCTTTTACTTGCCACCCCAAATAAGGGCATTTGTTGTAGAGCTTCTCGGAGTTCAGCCAGATATCCTGGAGACTGGCAATGCTTTCGTGGGGAGTTGAGACCAGGTGCTTGACAGCCAAAGGGTGCCTTCGCACTTGGCTCTCTCCCTACCTCTCAGGCTTTAAGGATACAGGTACAGAGTACACGATCTCTGTTGAATAATTCATTATAAATACTCAATCTAATCCGCATACAGCCCATGAAGGGCTAGGAATTATTTCCTAAGGGTTGTCAATCGCCTCTTAGACCTGCTATTAGTCCTGCAGCTCCAGCAGCACCTTGCTCTAAAAGCCCTGCAACAGAGACCTGCGCAAAGGCACCTACCAGACCAGTGCTCTCGTCTGCAGATAGACTAACTGCTGTATCTGGAGGTCATTGTTTGCCTTTGTCTGAGTCTTACAGCGATTGCAAATTTTTCTAAAGCTGAAATTGTAGTTGGAACAGACAATGCAAACCCAGTCTCCAGATCGTTTGTCATTATGGCCTCTCGCCGCAAAGTTTTATCCCATGGGACCTGACTCTGACAATGACATATTATTTATTCTAATTCACCCTGATGAGTGTATACAAGCAATCATTCACTGAACTTCTTCTTACAGCAATCTCCCAACCTGCTCTACAACTCGCTCCAGCAGAACTCTCTTCCGGGCCAGGGCCGCGGACTAGAGTCGGAAGGTTTGCTCGAGCTGGGCGTGCTAGTCCTAGGCGAGTCGAGTGCGTCTAGTAAGGAGTATACAGCCTAATATCCTGGGCCCTGCAAGCAGAGGGGATGGTAAGGGCCAGCTTGTTGTAATTTTAGATCTTCCTCTCTTGCTCTTAAAGTAATTTTAATTCTTTCTAGAGGTTCCTGCACCACTCCTACAGTTAGGCCTCCTCCCGCCCCAGACTCTCACTCCTCCGAGCCACCTCTTCCTCCTCCCGCTCCAGGGCCTCCTGCGAGCACTGCAGCTTCTCCATATATACTCTCAGTTGACCCAGCAGCTGTCCTGCTTTGGGGTTGTTGGGAGCCTGCAGACAAAGCTGGGACAGCTCGAGGAGGTTGGAATCGAAGGGGTAGAGGAGTCTCTTTCTTATGCCTTAATCCAATTGAATGTCTGCCATTATAAATAATCATGTCTAGAGTCTTGCCCTGGCACGGTCGAGTAGGAATTGCTGTGCGAATTTCTACTTTGTGAGCTTGAGCCAGAGGGTGGCCCCCACCCCAATGCATCCCCACAGCTGCATTCTCCGCAAGTTTTTGGCCCCTAGCATATCGCTGAGGAAGGCCGCGTCAGACTTCTAGAGGATTTTGATAGCGAAGTAAATGAGTAGGGATGACGAAAAGGTCAATCCGAAGAGGTCAATCAGCTGGGCCTTGCACATCTGCCTTTCGATTGGAGGATAGTTTTAGATCAGTGACCCGAACAGATATTTCCAAGTCAGGGACAAGTAGTGGCGCTATAGTTTCGATTGAGAAAGCGTCTGGTTGCTTATCGGGTTGTAGACACTCCTCCTCTATCCCTCCACTCGGTAAGTAATTCCCGATGTCCTATCCGTTATCAGGAAGGGCTTGCTGTGGTTGATCATTAATAAAATCAGATTTGGAGTATCAGTCACCACTTGGCGAGGAGCGCAAGCAGCTGGTCGAGATTGTCGCCGACGTCCTCCTCGCGCTCGTTGTTGAGCTCGAGAATCTGTGCGCGTGGGTAGCTCTCAAAAACTTCGTCATGGCTGGCCTACATAATTTCGTACTAAAGATTTTAAGTGATCTTTTTTTGGGAGTAGCCTCGGCTCAGCAGCCGGTCATACAGCACGGTGTTATTGCACCTCAGCAAGACCACTATGTCGAAGAACCGCTCTGGGAAGAAGTCGCAGGAGTGGAAATCCACCAATAGTCCACCCTCCATCACAGGGTAGTTTTCCTCGATGAAGTCAATGACCATGTCCTAATCGAACTAGGGTACCTAGAATTCCTGGTCGACCGATTTGAATAGTTGGTGTGCGATGACAGTTTCGCCGACATTGATGTATTTGAAGTTGAAGTTGGAGATGGAGGAGTTAAGGAGTTTAGCAAAGGTTGTTTTGCCAGTGCCAGGGGTGCCTGTGATAAGTATATTGGGATACTTGCGACGCTGTTGAAGTTCAATCTACATTAACTTTATTCACATCCTTTGATTCGGCTTGCTTAGCCTCAGGGAATAGGCCTTGCTGATGCTCTCGATTGAGGAGCGTAGTATTGTCTTGTTCGATTCCACTCCTGGCAAAGAGAAGATCATGCTATGCTTTATCAGCGCCTAGGACTATTCGTTAAGATCCTTAACCTCTTTGCGGAAGTGGTTAATGCGAGTGAGGATGGGGACGCTGAGGGAAGTGTCCAGCTTGGCGATAAGAAGCTGGGCCTCGTTCTTGAAGTTGGTGAGTTTGTGGAAGAGCTAATCAAAGAGGCCTCTGGAAAGTTCTTAGAGTTTAGTCTAATAGCTCCTGACAAGGAGTTCTTCAGTCTCCTTGAACTTGAGTGTGATTTTTTCGAGGAGGGAGTCTTTCTATTAGCTGAGCAGCTCGCGCACTTGCCTCCTGAACGTACGGATGTTTCGCTCTTTGATGTCTAGAGTGCTCATCGATTTGTAGATTGACTAGAGGTATGATGTTAGCTCCTCCCTTGCCTCCTTTTTGAATCTCACGAGCGAGTTCCCCCCTTCGCAGTTGTGTCTTCGGTAACATTCTTCGCAAAGCAGAACCAAACATCGCGCCCCGCAGACGTAGTCTGCATCCCTCTACTCGTGGTTATTGCACTGCTACATTCACTTTATAATAAATTTATCAAATACTTGTGCTTTTGAGTATAAACCACCTCTAATGTCGCTGTGGCCAGGCACTCGGTAGTTGGGCCTCAAGGGGTTCGTCTGTCGCTAGGTGGTGATGCCTTTCTTCAACGAGGATGCTTGGGCTTTTTCAATGTCCTGATTCCGCATCACATCTTTGAATTCCCTCCTACTTCCTAAGAAAAGAGATCGATCGTAGAATGAGTTAGCTTTGGTGCCTCTTATGTCATTGACGTTGAGAGAGCGGTCGTTGATTTTGTTAACGGTCACAGGGTGCCTCTCAATCGGCTTAAAGATGGAGTCGCGGCCGTAGTCTGGATTTGCTGCAACGAACTCCTGCTCTTGCCACTAGTAGGTGGGATCGAGGGGGTTGGTGACTCGTTTCCCTATATAAATGCCTTATTGGTTGATATCGCGAACGTTGTACTTATCCCTGCGGGTGTCGTGGAGTGGTTTAAGTGGCTATTTGGTGTTCGCTCCTGGAACCTGTTATTCAGGGATAGGCTGCTTTTTAAGCCGACTCTTATTGCGAGTCTCGATATCGCCGATATTGAGAGTGTCTCTCAAAAACGGTCTGCCCGGGTCGCAGCTTACTTAGGGCACGGAAGCCAGCTTGTAAACTGGTTCGAGCGGGTTCGATGGGATGCGCTGGGTTCTAAACTAATTGCCTCTCGGTTTAGTGCCTTGGATATCATCGACAGCCAAAGGATCTGAGACCTTATTGATTTTGCGCCAGTTGTCAGGGTTGGGATTGACCTCAGTTGAAAGGAGAAAGCTTTGCTTGTTGAGAAAGCGGCCGATGGTGGGTTTGGAGATGGCCCCATCGATGTCGTTATGGGTGAGGTTGAAGCTGGGCCTTTGGGAGTGGGGCTTGTGCTAGGGTATTGTGGAGAGCGACATGAGATCCTTGCGGTTTGGGAAGGGATAGTTGTACGGGTCTTACAGCATTAATAACTGATGGATTTATAGATCGAGGCCCAGCGCAATGCTATCATCTAACTCACAGTCGCAGCCTGCATCGACCAGCCCTTTGCAAACTCAGTTGCAGAACCACAGATCCGCGACTGCTCCAAGATGCTGCTGCACTGGGAGCAGGGAGTGCAGTTGGTTTTGGAGCAACTGGCCCACTGCAGGAGCCAGCAGAGGGAGGATTGCGAAAAGGAGGGCAGCCGAAACCTCGAGTCATTGAAGAATTTATTAATGAAGTAATGAATGGTCAACTATTCTTTTCCATGTCTTTCATCAGGTTGGTCAACTATACTGGACATCGGATTTACTTTTTGCCTGAGTCCTTCTCCAGCAGGAAGAAGGTCAGCAGTGCCTCCGAGCCTGTTCCCAGCACGTTCAAAAACAGGCTGCTCAAGCTGTAGGAGCAGACCACGAAGAGCATTAGAGGGTAGAGAGGTTAGAAGTTCTTTACTCGAAAGGTGTAGGACTGGGTCATGATGAGCCAGCAGAAGAGAGTGGATAGACTTGTGACCATGAGCTGGACGAAGAAGAGAATGAGTTAAGCAACGCCAATGCTCAGGATGTAAGTATCTTAGGATCGTACGTACAAATAGAAGGCGTTGTGACAGCTCTTGAAGAAGCTGTCTCCGCTCAATGACATGAGGATTATTCCGCTGCGGTCGATGAACCTCATGAACCGCTCGAAGCAGTGGATTGTCTTGCGAAGGCACTAGCAGCAGCAGTACCCGCAGCTGCATTTCTTGTAAACATGCCCTTACGAAGATTATTTGAACAGAAATCGCATCACCATGAATGGAATGTTCAGGATTAGCATGATTGGCATCAGTAAAGAAGAAATCGCCAAACTTCCCCCATTGAAAATTAATGCGTTTTTCAATGAGCGACAAGTATCTGCAAAAGGTTCCGGCTTGCTGCGGTCGTAGAAGTACCAGTAACCGATATTGTTGCTCACCACGTACTGATTCAAGCAAATTATGTACGAGCAGTCCCAGTAGAGGCCTATCAGCAAGTAGGCCAGACAGTTGCGTAAGTTGTTATTCCAATTGACACACTGGAAAGGGGAGTTGCAATCGGTGGTGAAAGTACCTCCACTAAAAACATAGATGCAAGCAGCCATCCAGTAAGCCAAGAAGCCGATTAACAGTATTGAGATGATGCTTTCAACGACAAGAAAGTAGATGTTGTTTTTGAGGTAGTCCGTCGTCACTCGGATAGTAGCGTTGGCAGTTCGTAGTTTCTTGCAAACACAGAACAGCAAGATCACTGACAAAAAAATGAAAAAAAAGCAGGCGTAGGCAACGACTTGACCGGGCAGGTATGGAACAATTGTGCTCCCTTGGTAATAATAGGCTTAGAAAAGTGCTGCAAACCCGAGGCCGAGGAGGGCAAGGAAGTAGACTAGTATGGCTACCCAGACCACACATGAGCCAGTTTTTATGAGGAGGAGCATCATCACCAGGGAAAAAACAAGGGCGAAGGCCGCCGCTAGAAAAACTAAGGGGTAGCATCCCATCAGATCTACTATGAATACCTGGAAAATGTTGTAGTTGAGCTTGGGGGGTTGCGTAGTTTGGTTAAGTAGAGGGACGCAAATTGTCGATAAAGGTATGGTTTTGTACACTCCGAAAGTGGATATGCAGTTCGATTAAGTCCCTCCGATCTTGCAAGTTACGTTGCTAGTGTTGGTCAGCGGGCAGTAATTGATGCACCCGTAAAGACTTATGTTATTTTTAGAAAAGTAGAGGTAGGGAAATTGCTGATACCCAGGACTCACTCCGCACATGTCGCCTGCTGAATTGACTGGAGCGTTTAGCAGGAAGGGTTTGCCCTGAATGAAGCCCACTACTGAAACAGCGATCATCCCTGCATTAAAAATCAAAAAGAAGGCGCAGAAGAGTGGGTCTGCACAGGAGCGCTATTTGAGAGGCCCCTCAGCTAGATTGGTGGGGAGGGGCTAGCCTTTATAGAGGGGGTCAGTTTAGCGTGCTGTGAGGACAACCCCCAATTAAACAGTTTAGATTTACATGCAGATTACAAAATTTTGCTGACTGAAATTCAGACTCTCCGCAGACTCAAAAAGCCCGACTAGCACTATTCGCTTATGCTTACGCTCAGCTCACTCTCACTCTCCGTTCGCACGAAGTCGCTTAGAGTAAGTCCGGTGACTGCTCCGAGAGGATGCCTGACATCTTTCAATCTGCCGCTGCTGTGATGCAGAACGTAGGAGGCAGAGTTGACTGCCGTGAAAAGGGGATGATTGTTGAGCAGCAACTGGACAGTAGGTTTTGATTTGCTAAAGAATCCGAATTGTATGTGATATATGCCTGGCCTTATTTTGAAAAGAGTACTTCCCTCGCTCCATGTCACATCCTTGGAGAAGGAGCTAACTAACTAATCCCACACTACCAGTCCGCCCTTCCTGCCCCCTGATCTCCACCTCAGCACACTCACTCGGCTCTACTGCTGCAAATCTTGCAGGAGGCCTTTCAGGGTCTAGTTGAACCCTCTGAAATCCTCCAGAGAAAGTTTGCAATTCTTGAGAGTGGAGAGTTCTTTAAGGAGAGGCTGCAAGTGTCTGTCCTCGAGTTTGTTGACAATCTGAGTTGCAAATTCTTCCCTGGATAATTTTTGGGCCTGGGTCGCAGTGATTTTTAGAACTTAGACTCTTAGATCCTGGAAATCCTTTTGGTAGTTGATAGTGCTTTTCTAGATTTAGTCCAAAAGCTCTTTCAGGTCCTTCTTCAATTCCTCCTGACTCCTGCTGTTCTCAACCCTCATTTACTAACTCGATTGGACGAGTCTATCTAGAGCCTCAGCATCGGCCTTGGATTAGTGGAGTTCCATAAGTTGATCGAGGATCCTGCTTAGACTGTGATCTGCAGTCCTCTGCAGATCCTTGAGCGTCCTGAGTTCCGAGTCGAAATTCTATTTTAGTTCAGCTCTGACTTGCTTCGTGTATTCAAGGGGATCAGCTTATAGCTAGAGCACTGAAACTCTTTGCTATAGCTAATCAAACCTTTTGACTGTAAGATCAAGCTGGCTGTCCCTCATGTTGCTGTGCGTTTATACTCTTCGGAGCTGCTGTTAAACTCTAAGCATCTGACTTTATATCTCCTCCACTTGCTGCTCCAAGGCTGAGTTCGTGCTCCGAATCTGGCGGAGTGTGTTCTGTTTGCGGAGGAGCTGGTCTGATTCGAGAAGGACGGTGAATCTGGCTCCGATCTGGGAATCGATTTGCTTTGGGATGGATGTTAGTTGTATTTAGAGGAGAGAGAAATCCTTTTTGAGTTTGAGAAGGGAGGAATTAATGGACTCGTAGCAGGCTAACAGTCGCGGCACCTAGGGGTGAATTAGCTGCTTGCGCTCCATGTCTTCCAGTTTCCGGGTAAATGCAGCCTCCAGCGAGTCTTCGTACTGTATACGTCGAGAGTTTTCTAGGTTGTCTTGTCTCAGCTTCCCGAATTCTTGGAACAAGAAAGTCTGCTCTTGGCGGAACAGCTACTGGCTGCGTTCTAGCTCTTCGAGACGCCGTAAGACGCTCACTTACATTTGCATTTAAATGGCAACGATCTATATTTTATATGGCTACAGCTCCAGCTTTTTACAAGGCGATGACTGCCGTTCGAGCCTTTGCAGGAGTGGCTAAGCCCTCTCCTAAGATGGGCCAGGCCTTGGGTCCTCTCGGAATCAACATGATGCAATTTTGCAAAGATTTCAACGCAAAGACCAGCCACATAAGGTCGGACGTGCCGATGCGCATTAATGTGTACTCTTTTACGGACCGCTCCTACGAGATGCAGATAAAGCCACCGGAAACAGTATGGTTCCTCAAAAGAGTAGTGGGCGTGTAGAAGTTCAGCAACATGCCTGGGCGGTTCATTCACTTTGAAGTGCCGGTCTTCTACGTCTACGAGATAGCAAAGATAAAGAAGGAACTGGACCCCGATCTGTGCGAGCTGTAGATCAACTCGATCATGCGGATGATAATCGGACAGTGCCGAAGCTGTGGACTCTCAATAAACATGGACACTACCAAGCCATAACCATTTGCCCCCAAACTTAAAATTTGATTCATTTATATTTCAACTATGACCTCGCGCAAGACTTCCCAGCTCTTCAAGCCTAGGAAGAATCAAGCTCCTGCCCAAGACTAATTCTTCCTCCCAGACCCCGAACCTGACCTCGAAAAGCCTTCTGATCCCGTCGCTCTCAGGCTCAATCAAGCCCAGCAATAGATAGAGCAGGCCAAGGCCAAACTCAGGTCTGAGAGGGCTAACAAGTTGCTCTTTTTCGAGTAGGAGCAACAGGCTTTGGGTTCATATTTGCAAACTGAAGCTCTTAAGAAGAAGCACAGGTTTGCAAGAGAGTGGCAAAACGTTCGCTTCAAGAGCGAAGTCATTTACAAGGGTCATACCAAAACAATAACTACTGTGCAGCTCGCCTAGGACAAGCTCCATCTATTTTCGGCTTCCAAAGACTCCTCCATCATCAAATGGGATGTTGAATACCGCTCCAAAACCTTTCTTAGCAGAGACAATCCATAGCACCACTTTAAGGAGATTCTCTGCTCGTCTCTATCCTAGGACGGGGCTCTATACGCGACAGGTGGGGCTGACGGATAGATTTTACTGTGGGATGCGAGGAGAGATGTTTTGGCACAGCGCTTCAAAGGACATCGAGCCTCGGTAAACTGTCTCAAATTTGGCCTCAACTCTAAAAAGCTAGCTAGCTCAGGCGACGACAGGGCGTTTAAGATCTGGGACTGTATTGATATGGTTGCCATCGATACTTTCTACGGACACGCTGACCACACCAACGCGATCGACGCCATTTCCTAGCACGACTTCATAAGCGGAGGCTACGACCAGCAATTTATCCTTTGGAGAACTTAGAAATAGGCTCAGATGATCTTCTAGAGTCATGCGGGGAGTCTTGATTGTGTTAAGGCTCTCAGCAATTAGCGATATATAAGTGGATCCCAAGAGGGGTCTCTTTGTCTTTGGAGTGTCAAGAGGAAAAAGCCGGTCGATGTCTTGGACAAAATGCACGGCAGGGCCTGGCTCACAGCTGTCGGAGGTGTCTTTAATTCTAATATTTGCGCCTCGGCCTCCTACAACGGGAAGATAATTATGTACAAGCTTTCTGGGGACAGTCTGAAAAAGTAAGGATAATGGAATAGTCAAGGAGTGGTGAACGAGATGAGCTGGTCTCGGGAAGGCGAGTGGCTGGCGTTGGCGGAAGGAGAGTAGCACCGGCTGGGCAGTTGGTTCAGAGTGAAAGCCAAGAATCAGATCAGGCTTATGAGGCTGTAATTGTAATTGTGATGAACATCTAGATAAAAGGCTAGCCGATTAGCCTGACGGAGTTGGAGTAGGTGAAGCACCTGCTGTTGGCGGGTCTGAACTCCAACGGACTGTAGCTGACCCTCTAATTCAAGCAGGTTAATGAGGAGCAGGTGCGAGCCATAGTGGAGGTGCTCAAGAACAGCCTGAAGTAGGTGCTGCCCAGGCCCCAGCAGCTCTCCTACCAATTCAATGCCATTCTTAACATCCTCTACATCTAAATCAAAAAACCAATCAGACTCAACGGCAAGGAACAGCTCTTCTACTGGAAGTAATTCAGAGCCGAGGGTAAGGATGTCCTCTGGGAAATAATCTGCTATGAGCTCAAGGATGGCTCCCTGCGCAGGGTTGAGGCCGAGGAGCTGATGAGGAGGATCAGCTATGAATGAGTATTGTGTTCTGGGTCAACTAATGTCACTGTCGATATCGTCCTTGACTTCCTCAGGCATCTCCTTTTCGGGATGCTCTTCGTTGTAGGTTTTAAGCCATTCCTCCTCATTGAATCCCTCGCCTAGCTAAATGCGAGCCTAATCAAGAGCCTTCTGCTTCTCCTCCCTTATTTTGTGGTTCTCCTCTTATATTTCAATTCGCACCGCCTTGAGCTGCTCGATCCGCTCGTGTCTCAGCACCACGTCCAGCTTCCTGACTTTAAGCAGCTGCATGAAGTAGGCAAGTAGTCGCCCGTATCCCAGGTTGTAGAGTGTAAGCTATTCGACTGGCAGCCTCTTCACTTGTTAAGAAAGTACGTCTTTACAGCAGGTATTAAACTTTAGCGTAGTGCTTGATTTCGGCTGGTTTAGGCCCTTTGTAGTTGTAGTTGAGGAGTTCGTCGATGAGGTCTTCTGAGAGTACATCCTTGACGAGCTTCCAGTTGAGGTGAGTGCGGTTGGGAATGTTGACATCCCCCTTTTATCGTCCTAGAAAGTAGAGCAAATGCTGGAGCAGTGAAGGATACTTCAGTATCCTGTACCGCTTCAAGTTTAGGAGTTCCTTTAAGATTTAAGGGCGTCTGAGTTGGTTCTTTAGGAGTTCTAGGATGGCCTCCTCCCTCTCGTATTCAGACTCCTTGGGGATCGATGCGTCTTTCGACTCAGGCTTCTCCTAGTTTAGCTTTTCGATTTAGCCGTCAAGGGCCTATATGAACTCCGTAAGCCCGTTGGGGTATGAGTACTAATAATTTAGCTGAAGGTCGATGTTTTATTCCAGAATCCTCCGCTCTGTCTGGGCGAAGCACGTTCGGAATAGCTTCACGTATTACATTATCACCTTGCGCCCCTCCTCGCTGATGCTTCGGTCCTGGCCCAGGGTGTCTGCGCACATCACATAATGTCTCTACACACTCAGGTACGTGGGCTACTGGATGTCTGACGTCAGTTAGGTCTGCTCCTTGATCTTTCGCTTCATCTCCTCGATGGCGGTTTCCTCCTCCTCAGTAGGAGGAGTATCACTCTTTTTGGAGGTGAACTCCTCCAGCTAATTAATCAGAGTCTGCCGGGTGTTCTCTTTCTCCTTCTCAAATTCGTTTTTTTACTTGAGATACTTCTTTTTATCAAGAACACCTTGGTCGAAACTTGCCTGCGTCAAATAGCTCTGACAGAGCAGGGGCACTGCCATGTACGAACCCAGCTTCGGCAGTCGGTGGTAAAATATTTTTTAATTTTTGATGACGTCCTCAACAAAGACGACTTTGCCCTCCTCGGGAGGAGTGTCAGCCTGGAGCAAATCGATAGTGACTCCAGCGCCAAGAGGAAGTACCTTTCCTCGCATGAACAGGTGTGAGTCTGAAGCTCCGATGTAGTTGATCATTTTGGGGGCTGCTTGGTTCAAGTGAGCATTCTAATCCTAGTCCTACTATGTTATTTTAGACTAAGGATGGTCCAGCTTCCCGATGTACACTCCCGTCAGCCCCAGCTGCTTCTCTATGAACTAGGGGAACTCGTTCTCCAGCAGCTACTCTAGGTACTCATGTGTGTGCAGTTTGTTTTTGAAACTGTTCTCGATCTCCTGCTGCTCGACTTCCCGGTTGCTCAGCTAGGCCTGTCGGGCCTTCTCCATGACCTTGTCGTTCTATAAATTTTGCTTGAAAACTGCTGCGCTGAGTTTAGTTTCCTGCATGACCTTTTTGTTGTGATTCATGCGGGAGTAGTTAAGAAGCCATTCAGCAAGGTACTTGACAGGCTTCTCAGGCTTGGTCTGGTACAGATTCGCAAGGGCTTGTGCCAGAACAATTCCCACCTCAGGGTGCTTTAAGAAAGCGATCGGATCGTTCGTCATTTAATATAATACAACGGTTGCACAATGTCGAAGCCGCAACCAGGAAAACCCCAACCTCCGAAGCCGGCCCTCTCAAGTAAGGAGATGACAAGAACTGTAGCAGGACGCTATCAACGCGGCCAAATAGGTGAAAGATACCTAGCCCGAGGAGAACAAGCTGGCGATGCGTAAGTAGCTGCGAGCGCTGAAGAAGATGTAGGAATAGTAGTAGAAGCAGCTGGCGTTTTATCAGCAGGACCGATAGAAAATAAACCACGCCTGGATAATCGGGAAAAAGTAGCTTGAGGATCGCAAGAGTGAGCTCATCAACAAGAATAGGGAAATTTAGGATCTCAAAGAAAACCACATCATGACCATCAACGTCTACAAACAAAAAATCAAGCATCAGCTCTTCCAGAACCAGGACCAGCTCTCTGAACTCCACAAGGATGTCGAAGTCACTCTCAAGCAGCTCGAGGACGAACACCGCATCAAAGAGCGCTAACTCAAAACTGACATTCGCTCTCTGCAGATAAATATCCGTGAGCAAGAAATTTCAAATAACGATTACTGGTTCGCACTGAAGGTATAGCACGACAAGCGGACAACTCTGCAGCGCCAATAATTTGAGCGGCAGGCGTCGTAGCTGAAGCGCAAATACAAGGAAAAGATGGACAACCAACGGATCGAAATGGAATAATAAAGGGCCAAAATAATAAAGGCGCTCGAAGACCGCAAGGACGAAATGATCAAGCAGAAGACGATGGAGCACGCTCAGAAGTACAGTCAGATCAAGTCTTACTACTCTGAAATCACAGCCAACAACCTCGAACTAATAAAGCAGCTGCGGGCAGAAATAAACTTGCTGCGGGACAAGGAGGACGAATAGAAGAAGCTAATAATCAAGGCGGAGCGAGAGAAGCGGTAGCTGCAAGAGCCCCTCAAACAGCTTACAAACTAGATCCTTAAGCTAGAGGAGGATGAGCGCGAGCTGGACAAGATAAAGAAGAAGAAGAAGAATATCAAGACGGAAATCGATTCCACCGAAAAGCAGTTCCGGGAGCTGTAATATTAGTATGAGGTTAAGCTACAGACACTCAAGTACCTGCAGAAGGAAACCACCTTCCTCAACGAGCTCTACACCAACACTGTCTACGATGTCCAGCAGAAGGCTGGACTCCACAATCTCATCCTCGAAAAAAAGATCAGCAATATCCAAGAAGACCTCGAAATCAAGGACCTAGAACTCAACGAAATATTGAGGGCTGCCAATATCGACCCGAGGGCAATCGGAGAAATAAGCCGCTCGCTGGAAGAGGTACTGGACGCGAAGAAGTAGATGATAGCGAATCTGGAAAACCAGCTATTCCAGATCCGCAGGGCTCACAGCCACATGGTGAAGGCCTACGAGGGAAAGCTCTCCGAATTCGTGATTCCAGTGTAGGAGCTGGGCTTCGATCCGCTGGTCCCTACAAATGTAGACTGAATTCATTCTATCGTCCTGTCGAGCTTGTTATTGTCAAAAGCCGCCTTCATGCTTTAAAACAGCTACTTCACGCTTGTAAGCTCCTCTAACGATGACTCCGTTTTGCTCTTCAGCTACGCCACGAACTACAATTAGCGCTTGTCCTGCAGCAAGCTCAGGCTTACTCCCTTGTCGACGTAGCGGCCGGTCCTGCCGACCCTGTGGATATACCTCTCCAAGTCATTGCTTTTGGTCTCGTAATCCTCAGGGATATTGAAGTTGATAACGAGAGTGATGGTTCGGATGTCAACTCCCCGAGCGATGATATCAGTGGACAGGACGATATCATACTCCTTATTCCTTATTTTGGTGAGAAGTGCTCGTTTCTCTGACTCCTCCAAGTCCCCGTGAAAGAGGGCGTATGAGTAGTCCAGCTTCTCCTTCAGAAGCACCGCGTGAGTCTCCTTAAGCGTCTCTTTCCTAATGAAGAAAACCAGGATTTGACCGTAGGATTCCTTCTCTTTCTTGTACTCCTTGAGGATTTCGATGAGGTAGCTAAGTCTGTTTTGGGAGGAGGATATGTGTTTGGAGAATTGTCGAACGCAGACGAGGTTGACACTGCCAGAGCTCTTGGCCCCATCGAGAGTAATAAATTTAAGGAATATTTTCAAGTTGTTCCTGATTTAATCGATGACCTACTTCTTCTACTAGCCGAGAGTTGCACTCACGAGGATAATTTTAGCCTGGCTTTTGGTCACCGCAGATTTTATAAGCTCCATCGTCTCCACTTTGTTGAATTTCATCAGTTAGTCAAATTCATCGAGCAGAAGCCAGCGGAGATTCTTAAAGGAAAGGGTCCTGTTGGCAAGGTCCTTGCCTGCCTTTTTTAGAGTAGCGACCTCAAAGTGGCCGCTAATTGATCCCTTTTCCTTCTAATGGCTCATGATCGTGAAGTCCTTCTTTTCTTTCTACATATGGCTGCTTATCTTTCGTAGGATGATGGCAGTCTGCTAAATTAGAGCAATAGTCGGCACGCACAGTAGCGCTTGAGGGACTCTCTGCTCCCCGCCCTTTTCGCGCGTGATAGTCGAAGGTAAGGAATTATCCATAGTCTGGATTGCGGGGAGCAGCATGGTAAGAGTCTTGCCGGAGCCGTTTGTGGACTTGACAGCCAGGACGAAGCGATCCTTTTCGTTGTTGGCGACCCTGATAACTTAACCCTGGATGTATGTGGGCTTATAATACTAACATGACTCGAGCGCATCGACGAGATGAGGAGGGAGAAAATCCTTGAAGAGGTGCTTGGACTTGTGGTCAGTGCGCTCCTTCTTATCCATGGTTAATTAGTGAAGTTGATCTATCTAATTGTGTTGATGGTGAAGGTTAAAGCCAAACAAGCCGAGTAGGATCACTACCCTGAGGAGAACTAGTAGACTCCAGAGTTCACCGATGAGTATTACTAGCTGGCTGTCCGCAAGAATATTAAGAAGATCAAGCACAAGCTCAAAAACCGAAAGGCTCCCACATCTGCTCTCACTCCTTAAGAGGTTCTACCCTAGGGCGACCCTCCTCAGGAACCAGAGATCCAGGAACCGCAACCGCCCTAGAGCCAGGACCAGCCTGAGCCCCTAGAATAGTAGCAAGAAGAGATGGAGGAAGAGAAGCAGGTGAACATGCAAGACATGTAGAGCGTGCAGATGTAGATCAAGTAGCTCCTGAACACGCTGCTCAACTTCAAGACCTTCGGCAAAAAGTCGAGGGCCGAATACATGGATGAACTCCGGAACCTGTTTTGCGTTTACTACGGCTATAACAGATAGCTCATTTAGCACTTCTCTACCTTCCTTAACCCCTTCGAGCTTTAGCAGTTCCTCTAGGCCAACTAGGCTCCCAGGCCGCTGACCATCCGCACCAACTCTCTCAAATCCAGGCGCAAGGAGTTGGCACACGCTCTCATGGCCCGAGGAGTCCAGCTCGACCCTCTCGCAGATTGGTCCAAAGTCGGAATTAAAATCTACTAGTCGAAAGTCCCTATTGGAGCCACTCCTTAGTACCTCTCAGGCCAGTACATGATCCAGAGTGCATCCTCACTCCTCCCTGTTATAGCTCTGGCTCCGCAGCCCGGCTAAAAGGTGCTCGACATGGCAGCTGCTCCGGGCGGAAAAACAACATACATCTGCCAACTTATGAAGAACAGCGGAATCGTCTACGCCAACGACGTCAAGAAGTAGCGGCTTAGAGCGCTGCAATTTAACTTGCAAAGGATGGGATGTTCCAACTGCATAGTGACGAACTATGATGGCCGCAAGATAATTTCACACTTCAATCATTTCGATCGTGTGCTCCTCGACGCTCCCTGCACAGGGCTGGGCATTATTTCTAAGGACAAGTCAATCAAAGCCAACAAGCAGATGATCGACATCTTCAAGCACTCGCATCTCCAGAAATAACTCTTGCTGACTGCGATCGACTGCACTAAAGTGGGAGGTGTAATAGTGTACAGTACGTGCTCAGTGAGCCCTCTCTAAAACTAGGAGGTGGTCAACTTTGTCCTCACCAAAAGGTTAGTAAAGGTCATGGACTCTGGACTTTAAGTTGGAGAGCCTGGGCTGACTAAGTATCAGTAGAAGCGTTTCAACGATAGCGTGAAGCTGTCAAGGAGGATCTACCCGCACGTGCATAACATGGACGGGTTTTTCTTCTGCAAGCTGAGCAAGACCGGAGAGGGTCCACGCAAGATTAAGAAGGACGAATCCTGATATTAAATTAGCATAACGATTTATGAATTCAAATTTCGGCGAGAACTCAATTGCCCGGTATAAGAAGATCGACGCCATCGGCAAAGGCACTTACGGTGTGGTCTTCAAGTCGCTAGACACATAGACCAAGGATTACGTCGCCGTCAAAAAAATCAAGTTTTAAATCGAGGAAGAGGGCATTCCCAGCACTGCTCTCCGTTAAATCAGTCTCCTCAGGGAAATTCAGCACCGAAACGTGGTTGGGCTTAAAGACGTCGTAATCGAAGGGAAAAAGGTGTACCTGGTTTTTGAGTTCATCGACAAAGATCTGCAGATTCTTCTGTAGGAGCTTGGAGACCAGTATTTGTAGAAGAATCGAGTGAAGCGGTTCCTTTATCAAATTTTGTTGGGACTGTCATAATGCCACTCCAAACGAATCATACACCGAGACCTAAAACCCGCCAATATCCTCATAGATAGAAATGGTATCACTTTGATCAGATGGCGTCAAGCTAGCCGACTTCGGACTCGCTCGCACCTATTCCATGCCCGTACGCCCCTACTCCTAAGGCGTGGTAACTCTCTGGTACCGCGCTCCAGAAATCCTGCTGGGATCGCTGGAGTACGGGACGGCTATTGATATGTGGTCGGTGGGATGCATCTTTGTGGAG
This sequence comes from Craspedacusta sowerbii, assembly GCA_003687565.2. Lineage (NCBI taxonomy): Eukaryota > Metazoa > Cnidaria > Hydrozoa > Limnomedusae > Olindiidae > Craspedacusta > Craspedacusta sowerbii. The sequence continues at coordinate 158,463 of QQSS02122188.1, forward strand.
ATGATAACGAAGGCCACCCTTTTCAAGGGCGACACTGAGACAGATCAGATTTTCAAAATATTCAGAGTGCTGGGAGTCCCTAGCTAATAAAACTGGCCTGGAGTCACTTCCCTCAAATAGTATAAGCATACCTTCCCCGTCTGGACTGCTCACCCCCTCAACTCGGTCATCCCCGGCCTCAACCTTGACCAGCTTGGCCTCGACCTCCTCAACCGCATGCTCAAATACGACCCTAACAAGCGGATCACTGCAAAGGCAGCTCTGGCCCATCCGTGGTTCAAAGACATGAAGTGAGTTAAATCAGTGATTGAGGTTGAGAATAAGAGAGTCAATCTACTTGGAGAGCCAAATGATTGTGTCGCTGATGCCAAGCTCGCCATAGTCGCGCTCAATGAGGCGTATTTTGGAGTAGTAGTTAGAGGTGGGTCTGAGGTGGTTAAACTTTTTGAGCATATTAACAGTCTTCTGGTCGTATTTAATCCAAATCTTTTCAATCTACAACCGCTTGCTCTGCCCTTCCTCGAAGATCGGCTATTTCAAGTCCAAATTGAAGTCGTCCTTCAGCAGCTACACAATCTCCTTATTCAAGAAATTGCACATACGTAGGATGTGGCTCTGTCCAAAGACGGTCTGCGTCTCCTTGGTTTTGCCTGCTCTCAACATTCTGAGCATTCGCTGGCAGTCCTAAGGCAGAGTGAGTTAGAAGGCGGCAGGATTCCTATTGAAAGCTCTAGTGTTATAGAGCTGTAGGAGATGTTCTTTAAGCTTGAGCAAGTGGAATTCAATACTTTGCCTGGAGAAGGCGAGGCTGTTGGCTTCAGGAAGAATATTAGCCTATTTCCTCAAATCCTTGCTTTATTACGGCTTCGATATCTATGATCCTTTGATCTTCTATTTCAGCTGCTCTAATTGCAAGGGCTACAAGTACCCGCTAAGTTACTCCTCACGCTCTGTCCTACACTGTAATTTTTTTACCTCTTGCTTACCTCTCAGCTTTGAAACCGATTCAGACTCCTTCCTGAACTTGCTGAGGACGATTGTCTCCACTCTGGAGTGGGTGGTTGGCAGGGGGTCGGTAGTCTATTGAGTGATTAATCGGAAGGAGGGGATGGAGGGGAGCCTAACAGTGGGGATAGGCTTGGGAGGGGGCGATTAAAAGCAGAAGTGTTCTAGTGGAGTGGGTTGGTGCATTCGCTTGGCCTTCTTCATTAATAATATGCTATATCCGATAGGCAGCTTTGAAGACAAGTACAGTCCCAAACAGATCTAGAATATCAACGAGTTCCTCCGCAACAACAACGAGGTCCAGTTCAGATACGCAGAAAGCGCCATCACTGCAGAGCTAGAGCGCGATTACTTTCACAAGCTTGCCAAATACGCAGGCATTGCGTTCTTCGGGCTCAGCTTCTTCCTGCCGATGGTGAGGAGACAGACTGCCTTCCGCAGAGTAGGGTTGGCCGGCGGACTGGGTGGCGTGGTTTATAGTTGGACACTTAAACACGGTAATATGTTGTATGACTAGAGGAGTAATAATCTAACAAGCATTAAATGCGTACAACAGCCACATCGTGAGGACGGATCAGCACCCGACGCTGCCGCATTATTGACCTTGAGCATTATCTTGTTTAATATGAAAGGGAGGATTCTGCTTTAAGATCGCAAGTAGAATATCTCAGCCTCTACCAAAGAGAAGGTCGAACGCGCCAAGCTATACATCGAACGCAGATACTTCAAGCTCATTCAGCAGGAGCAGGAAAAGAAGGAGAATTGGGAAATGATTCAGCGCAAGATGCTCGAACTCAACCTCTCTCAAAAGGAAATCGAACAAATTAAGGCCACCATCATGCACAAGTAGGCTGTTAGTCTTAGGCTCAATCGGAGAAAGATCCACATCTCTCAGTACGAATGCATCAGGATCATCGGCAAAGGGGCTTTCGGCTAAGTCCGACTCTGCAGGGACAAGGAAACTGGCTAACCAGTAGCCATCAAGGCCTTGCGCAAGTCCGAGATGATCGAGAAGAAGAAAGTGGCACAAGTTTGGTAGGAGCGGGAGGCGATGGCCTCTGCCAGCAACAACAAATGGATCGTGAAGCTGAAGTGCTCGTTCCAAGACGATAAGAACCTTTACCTGGTGATGTAGTACTTGCCGGGTGGTGACCTGATGAACCTGCTTATCAAGAAGGACATCTTCAGTGAAGAATAGGCCAGGTTTTACATCGCCTAAATTATACTAGCGCTCTAAGAATTCCATAAAATGAAATTCATCCACAGGGATCTCAAGCCTGACAACATCCTCCTAGATGCTGATGGCCATATCAAGCTTAGCGACTTCGGCTTGTGCAAGTACTTTGAGCAGCGCAACAAGAAACTCATCGACCGAAAGGATGAGGTCAAAAAAAACATTGACGCGCTTTTTATTAAGGACTTTAAGGACAAACGCAGGAAGATGGCCTACTCAGCTGTAGGCACTCCCGACTACGTTGCGCCCGAAGTGCAGATAAATTGCGGATACACGTAGATAGTGGACTGGTGGTCAGTAGGAGTTATCCTGTATGAGATGGTGGTAGGATACCCACCTTTCATGTCGGACGACTATTCAATCACATGGGATAAAATCTTAAACTGGCGGAAGACCCTGGTGATTCCGAAATAGGCGAACCTGTCTTCAAACGCGATCGACTTGATCCGAAGGTTGATCAACGATGCTAAAGAGAGGCTGGGCAGCGGGGGTATTGACTAGATTAAGAACCACCCCTTCTTCAATGAGCTTGATTGGAAGAAGCTCAGGGACACAAAGGCTCCAAATGTCCCTATCCTCAAGGATGAGTTCGACTGCAACTACTTCGATTAATTCGAAGAGATGGTGGCCTGGGAATCGAAATAGTACCAAAAGAAGTACAGGAAGGACCCGAACTTCATCGGCTACACTTTCAAGAATGTGCAGAAGGACTACGAAAGCGACTTGCTGAGAGCTCTACTGGACTTGCGCTCCAAGTACACTGTGTCCGAGTCTACTTACAAAAATAATATTGAGGCGCTTCAGCTATAAGTTAACTTCTCAAAAAAGAACAATCAGATCTTCCCTCCAGAGATGTTGAACATCAAGAGCGACAAGTACATGCTCAAACTTCAGCAGCCTTTCAGAACCGTCATTCCCGACCGCAAAGAAAAACGTAAATGAATCAAGATTTGAGCCAGTCGAGCAGCGAAGATACTTCTTGTTGGCAACTGCGGATGTACTGCTGGTGCAGAGCTTAATTTTAGAAATTAAGTGTCCTCAGCACTTAGAGTTCCTGAAGCCTCATTTAGATCTCCTATGCGTAGAGGGAGCGCAGATTTTCTTTAAGTTGCCTCTGCAAATCCTGTGTATGCAGCTGGCGGATGGCGGTTTTGGACTAGATCATGGAGGGAATTTCGCTAATTTGGAGTTAGGATTTGGGCTTATCGGCCTTATCTTTTAGCATCCTTTGCTCATTCCTTTAAATAGTTAATCCTTTTTAAAGAGGGGCCTTTCTCTTTTACTCATCCATTCTTTTGAAGCCTTTCGGGATCTAGCACTCACTTAGGTGCTCCTCCAAGACCAACGGCTTCATCCTCTCTTTCCGAGCTCTAGGAACTAGGACCGTAGCAGCAGTCTATTTGACAACCATTGGCTTAGGCCTATTCTTTCTCCTGGTGCTATTTTTAAGGAATCGCTTGAATTTTGCAGCTATGAAAAATCGTAATAAAATTTTAACCTTATTTTGGAAAGCAGCTTGCATTTTGGTGAACGAGTTTAGTTTTTTGAGGAATAGGGTAATCCTTAGGGCAGTAATTTGATCTTTCATTAGCCTTAACTATCGCTTCCAACGGGAGAAAGAACTGCGGAGGCGGGGAGTTCGGAGGGCCTAAGTTAGGTGTGCGATGAGGACATGCTGGTGCTGCACGAAAGAGCAAAAGGCATGGAAGACTTTCTCTACCAAATACCTTCTATAAAAATATATAAGTCTGGCCTAGCCTTTGCCTATCCTGGGTTTCAGTCTGTCCCACACTCTTCTCTTCACTCTTCCCTCAAAATGACTACGCCAAGCACTCCTTCTCAAGCAGCCTCTCCATTCACACACTATTTTACGCTGCTTTTGGATCGCCCTGTTCTGCAGCATCACCTGCAGCATTGCACTGCTCCGAGAGATGTGCTCTTGGTAGCGAGCGAAGGACTTGATGGCCTGGAACGCCTAATTGAAATACGAATTCATTGGTGAAACTCCTTGTGGAGGAATCGGGTGAGGACCTTAGGAGTCACCAGCGAGGAGCACTTATTCACATAGTCCAAACTGTGCTCCCGCTATTAGTCTCTCAGCCTTAACAACTGCTAGTGCTCCTAGAGCTCCAGCTTAAACTGCTGAATGCGGCGGTCCTGCTTCTCCTTGATCTGTTGCAGGACTTGCTTTTGGTTAATTTGCAGCCTCTCCCGCTGATCTCGTTTTTTTAGGTTCTACTCCTCCATTGAAATCTTGTGCTGTTCTTCGAATATAGTCTTCAAGTTTTAGAGTTCCTACTTTTACTAAAGTGACCTCGCTTCTTTTAGAGAGCGAGAAAGCGAATTGTGTGAGTCTATCGACGCACGCAGCCTTTATTGCAGAAGTTTGCGGTGCTTAAGTTGAGCCTCCTCCTAAAAGATAAGCTCTTACTTGAAAGGGTGTTGGCCGGTAAGCTGAGCCTGGGTTACCTGTTGGCTGCGCTGAGAAATGACGATTTCCTGATTGACTCTTTTATCTTGGTTTATTTATTCAACGCGTCGCTTGATAATTTTCTTTTATATCTCGATTTGTCTGTTGTATTGGGCAATCTTCTCGTCCTACTCCGCCGCCTTCATTCTTTACTTTTAGAGGATCAGTTTCCTAATCTCCTCGGTTTCAAAGACCTGGGTCATTCGCTCTTCCTGAAGGCACTTGTTCTGACACTTTCGCTAAGCCTACTCGACCTCGAACTGGAAGCTCCGGGCCCTCGTCATCTATCCCTACAGCTGCTCGTTGTAGACCTGCTGGAATTTTTGTTTCTTTAATTGTCTTATCTGTTTCTTCAAGAAAGCCTTCTCCTACTCTACTAAACTTCTGTGTTATGCAGCCTTGAGCTATTATCGGCGGGCCTGTTCCGCGATGCTCTCCAGCACTTGTTGATGGTAGTAGTCATTGATAACCTGCTCGTGCTTCTTTTCGTGGTGTTTGAACTCGATCTGCCTTTGGACGGCCTTGTTGACTTCGACCTGTTTGATTTGCCTTTCCAGAGACCTGATTTCAGGAGTATTTCTGAAGACAGTGCGATTGGCTGAGAGGAGAGTTTGCATTCGCTTCTGCTACCTAAATTGTTACTACTCTTCGTCGAGTTTGCGTTTCTACAGTTCTGCCTTTTAGAACCTAGAGTAGCGTTACTTGAGAGCCCTGGATCTGTTGTGGTCGAGTATCTTTTTGAGTTCGTGCTTGCGAGGATTGTCGAGGGAGGGCTGGAGAGTGGAGGGGGGAGTGAGGTACTTGTTCTTGAGATGGTGGAGCTCGCTGGAAGTGAGATAGGTGGAATTGGGGTATCGAGGGAGATCGGATAAAGAGGTGTTCATATTAATTTTCATATTATTACTTCCTATAGATCTTCTTATGACTCTCTGATCCTGGGCACTTTCTAGTCTACGCTTTTCGAGTATTGCGATGGCCTCTTCAACCCTTAGTTCTTGTGCTCGCTTTATTATGTCAAAGCATTATTATCAGGCATCTGGGCAGTTTAATTTTCACCAGCTCATTCGGAGAGTCCGATCGCAAGCAGTACGACATCAGGAAAAGTCGGCACAGCATTATCACTGAAAGGTGAATCACAGTGTTGTTCTTGCTATTGAGCAGGCAAATGCCTGTGATGAGCTTGGAAGTCTCGTGCACGATGGGGTACCAGTTTCTAGAGTTGGCTTTGGGCATGATAGTGGAGTCTATTCTGTAGAAACTTCGAGTAAATTACTGGACCTTCTTGTATTGCTTTGTGGTACTGAAAAAGCCTTAGTGGAAAGTATGGATAACTCTGGCGATAAGCAGAATTTCGCCTGCAATGAAGATACAGTCGCCAACCAAGAAGTCTGTTTATAAGAAGCCAGCCAGCACGGGGATGGAAGTTAGGTCGAATATGGCGTCTGCAGCACGATTGGACATGATGAAATTAATAAACTTGGTGATCTTCGACTGGTTAAAATTTTATTCGATTTACTACTGTTCGCTTATGCACATTTGGTAGATTGTGAACAGGAACATTAAAGCCACAGAAAACAAGTTCATGTATTGCAGCACGCTGGCGTCGCTCTTTGTCTTCAGCATCCTTAGTCCTGTGTTGGTCTGGCTCATTGGCGACATGCTCTGCAACGTTTGAGTCATGTAGGAGTTGTGCTGGTAGGACTCGCTTAGCCCGTTACAGATCTGTGAACTCACAAATTGAGAATTAACGGAGGGGACCATGACTGAACTGACCATGCTGACGACAAAGCTCATTGTGTTTATAGCCTGGCTTATTTATATATTAACCGCAGTGATATTCTTTATTTTTGTGCAGGCCTCTCCACAAACACATTATTTGATGCCGTCAATGAATTCCATGCTGTTAAGGCAGTTCAAGCAAGTAAAGGCCGTGCAGTCTGAGCAGTCTTTGAACGGACATACCTCGCAACTCTCATTAGGCGGTGAATTAAGGAGATAGTAGCCCGAAATGCACCTCGAGCAGACATTTCTTTCGCAGGAAAG
>QQSS02122189.1:0-30469 GCA_003687565.2 Craspedacusta sowerbii
ATAGTTGGAAATATTAACAGGGTATTGTATTTTATCTTCAGATAACTTTGATTCACTAATAGCTATAATATCAAAACTATTCAGAATATTTAGACTATTCAAATTCAGACTATTCAAATATTCAGAATTAACCATTCCATAATGATATATAATTTATAAATTAATACAATAATTAATGCATTGACAGTACTTAACAGTACCTGCAGTCTGTTAGCAAGAACTGTATCTATTCTTCATTCACTCCTATTTTGGCATAAAACCCAAAACTTTTCTACTACAGAATAGAGATAAAGCCAGCTGGTTCTTTTACATAAATAATAGCGCTTATTTCGGAGAAGACGTTTGTTAGAATATATTAACGTTTACGTTTTCTCGTACTGCCGAATCTGGCTTATTGTAACATCCAATTTCGCAGGTATCTTAATGAAACACACTAGATTTTGCGTACACTAACCGAACATTATTTGCTAATTTGGGTAGAAATTCGGTTAAATCGAAACAAAAACTAGCGTGGCCACTGGCCATACGTCATCCTTTTTGCAGGACTGTCCTATTCAAGGGCACCGGGAATTCCCGTTTTCGAACTCTGAAATTCCCCTCTCCAAAATAAAAATGAAATTCCCCTCCCCTGAAGTGAAAATTCCTGAAAAATCCATCCACATAAACGAAAAATCCCGAAAATTCCCGAAGATTCCAAAAAAACGTCCCTGGAAATCCATACATGCGATATTTATGCAAATATGCAATAGCACTTGCTTCTTAGTTTTATGACAGCTTATTCAGCAAAAATTCCTGTATTGGCGATTTTTAAGGGTTAGAAACTATTTTTTATTAAATACAAGTCTCCCTCATAACATTTACACGATGAATAATTTTCCAAAGCCTCCAAAGAGACAAGGCAATGTCACGATGCAATGCAGCGGAGTGCAGTTATCGAAAGGAATTGTCTGATAGGGCAAGTCTGCTTGGACAGGCAAGCTTGTTGTAAGCGCTAAAAGCCTGCTCAACATTTGCTGAGGACACGGGAACTTGCAGGGCTCGCAAAAATTGCGCTGCCAACAGTGGCAACGTTACAGTAGCACTTATAGTCGGAAACTTCCTTGAGGAAGATTGCGAACTTGAATAAGGACATTACAAATATGAAAGTTAGGTACGCGCGATGTACTACTTTCGTGTGTCATGTTTGTGTGTGTATTTTCATCGTTATGATAATTATCGTATTATAATTGGTCGGGTGTGTGATGGGTGAGAGGTAGAGAACGTTGGTTGGCGTTGTGACGTCTACTATGAGCTGCGTTTGCATTTCTATACAAGGGAGAATTATTTTATTTGTGTAGAGGTTGATATACGTGAGAGAGTGATGATGGTGAGAAACACGATGATGTGACTAGTGAGATCTTGCGACTTGTGGATGTGAGAGAATAAAGAAGAAACGGTGAGAGAAACTTATGGTTAATCTTTGTAGCCAGCTGGATACCTTATAGCTTACAAAACCGTGACTTAGTCGATTACATACATATAGGTCCGACAGTTTTCTCACAACGCTAGACGCTGCTAGGAGCATTTACAGCGTAAACAATTAAATGTAGGTCCCTGCGTAACATAAATTGACCCCTCCTCCAGCAGCCTGTGATCATTTAGATCCCTTGTAAGCCATGGTGTTGCTTTGTTGTTGTTGTTGTTGTTGTTGTTGTTGCTGTTGTTGTTGTTGTTGTTGTTCCTGCTGCTGTTGTTGTAGAGTCAAAGTTGACGAAGAAATATTCAGTGTAAGCAAGTAAAGTGATTACCTGTGGAAGGCTTAAGCTTTTTGTGAGAATTTTCTAGCAATCTACTCGTTTTGTATGCAATGCCTCTTCTCAATGACGGCTGCATGGAGACACGACAGGAATCTTCTGGCTGTAGACTGAGCTCCACGTTTGTATCAAATTCACAATGCCTTGCACAGATGCACACAAGATGTTCCTTGAAAACAAAATACTCTTAGACGAGGTGAAGAAAGGTCTGAAGTATTGCAAATAGACAGTCACCTTTGTAAGTACACTGCCATAAGATATTGACGAAGGCTAACATGGCTGCAAATGATGCACATTTAATCAGATGTATTTTGCAAGACTTTATTAAAGTGGATTTGCATTTTCGTAAACAAATGCCATTACACGAACGATCTTTATCTGGGCTGTTGTCTTACACGTTGATCTGCATCAAAATAAAGCCGGCGTAAAAGCACTGTATCCTGATATCACTGCTACATCAGACGAATATGGAAATCAGTCGCCAGTACACACCTGTCTGTTGCAATTATTCTTGCATCCCCGAGCAGCGAAAAGTGATTTCCATTCTTGGCGTTTTTTAAGTGGCCAACCTACCGAAAAGGTGAGGCTAACAAGGATCCCCTTAGGAGTCTTAAGAAAGATTCAACATCTTAATGAGATAAGAAAAGATAAAATAAAAAATAAGATACTTTATAGGCACATCAGACAATCTTAAGGAAAGCTCGCATAGAGCATGCGCCGCGTAGGACGCCGACGAACGGAAGCCATTTTCACTCGTACCCACTTGCTAGTGAGAGCTCCCTCAAGTACAGGAAATCTGAGCTATAATGACTGGAGCAAGCTGAAAAGTAGTTATCAATGCATACGCTGAAGTTGATACGTTTTTCTACGCGTTGAAACCTAACCTGCATGGAAGCTGAAACCTGGTGAGGCATCCTGCTATAAAGCTTGCAGCGTTCATGTTAACCTCTTAAGAAATTTAATTTCAAAATGTTTTTATTGCGTGTCCTTTGGCAACCTTGACACTAAAAATATGCAGCTTTTCTGTGATAAAGGATGCGCTAAGTCGTATGGGGTCATCCATAAAAGACGTCCACCTGACAGGGGGAGGGGGTCCTGCCTAAAGTGGACAAAAGTGGACAAGGGGGAGGGGTATAAGCAAGAGTGAATGTCCACATCACAATGTATTGTTCAAGTTTTTGGACTTCAGAAATATGGAGTTCCTTTTGTAAATTAACAGCAAATATATTCTGGTTCATTCGCGCATCAGTACAACTCAAAGACTTCGCATCAGACTTGAGCAGGGTAAAGGCGCTATGGAAAGGCTTGGTTCTAAGACTTTTCCAGTCTGATTATAATTGATCATAATTTTCCAGTCTAATTAATTGAATAATATAATCTGGTCACATTAGTAATGAAACCCCTTCAGCATCTCGCTGTATTTTAATTCTGATGATCGAAGCGTTCGATGAAAATGTTGGTTGAAGTTCATTATTTCGCCAAAGGAAAACAAACTGCAAGCAAGGCCTATTACAACAAGCATCGTAGCAATAGAAGTGTTGTCAAGTGTTCCGATAAAATTCTACTCTATGTTATGGCATGGTTCTCCAAGAAGGACAAAGGCCTTCCATGCTGGTACTCAAAATGGAGTTCAAAGCCTAGGGTACCAAAATGTCGGCTCCAAGCGGAACACTCCGATGCTAGGAGCAATACGCTTCTATTGTTCTCTTGGCGAGCTTGAGAAAGAGCTTAGCGCTTTTTCCTATGTGGCATGTATTATCATGAACTAGGAGATGCGACGAAGTAAAAATATAGTTTCAACACAATGACATGCACTCTCAAGAATTAAAAAGGAAATTTGTCTGGTCTTGCTTAACTATTCCAAGCGTTGCGCACTGCTTAAATGTGATTCAAATTAGGTGATTCACGATATGGGGAACTTGCTAAGCAATAATGAATAAGCCTTGCCCAGTTGCAAATATTTCCTTGTAGCCAACATTCGTTAAGCCTGAACAACACCAAGCATATCCAGACAACTTGGCAGCAAAGGCAGAAAGAAAACAACGGGCGGAGAAGATATCGCTAGCGCGACAAATTCTACCTAGTTGGGCTACTAACCAATCGTCAGACATGAAGGAAGCATTGGAAGTCTTTATTTCAGAAAGCCCTGGAGCAAGTAAGCAACTAAAAAAAGTTCATTGTGGAAAAAATTGGTTGACTAAGCATTGACACTGAACAGTCTGACTTGTTGAAGTCAATTGTGCACATCGTATCTGCCAGTGGAGCTGCTGAAGATCGTCGACGCATCGAGTTAAGCTGGTTATGCAGGACACTCGAGGACCTTCAAAATTGCTCAACCGACTCTGAGCATATCTGTAGCATATGTTCGCCTCTTGCCACGCAACTACCTTACCATAAACGGAATGATGCACATTAATTTTGTCTTAGTAAAACTTATCAACGCTGCAAGCACTTAAGCGTGAGTACACTTGGGTCCTTCAGCCGCAAAAAGCAAACTACCTTTTTTATACATCTGGAATACCGTATCCAGTTGCCTGACCACGAGTGGGTAGTAGCAGACAAGCGTAGACTGATACCTGCCACACTTGCTTTAGATTTTAATGCAGACAGCTTCAAGGATGTGGCACGCACTAATGCTGGAGCATTATATCAATGAAGTCCATCATAATCATTACTGTCGATATTAGCCCCGACAACTTTGAATGCTGCGCATAAATTATTTACGGACTTAATCTTGATGCTTTCTTTAGTGCATGTCATCCAACTGGTAATAACGCTTACAATGCAGTCGAACGTCGCATGAATCCTTTGTCGCGTGATTTGTCTGGGCTTATTCAACACCACGGCCATTTTGGATGTCACTTAGATTGCAGTGGTAGTACAACAGGTTTAGCCCTGGAGAAAGCTAACTTCAAATAGTCCAGACAACATACCAGGACAGCTTTTTGAACCACGCACCGCAGCAATCTTCAGTTCTCACTGCGAAATGGTGTTGGAAACATGCGCAGCATTTGAGTACTTCTTGCTGGTTGTTACGTGCAATGATATAACCTGCTGCGACGAGACTTGAGCCAACCACAATCAAGTGGGTCCCAATCGTCCCAGCACTGGTACCTCTTGTCTATGAGGAAGGAAGCATCGGGGCTGCAGTTATCGGGAGTGGCAAAGGTACGTACGGATCGCTGTTCCAGAGGCTTGCTCTGAGTGGCTTTGACCCTCTTCAGAACTTCAACCGCATGTTATCGATCTTTTTGTCCATCTGTGGCTGGGCAAATCCACAAGAGAATCTGTTCCTGAGGCAGATATTTTTCAACGCAAGCCATCAAAGGGCATGCAGTTGCTCATCATCTCTACTTCGTGACTGAGCAAGAAAGAGTGAAGCAGCTGATAAGCCAAATATTCAGACTGTCTCAGCAGGCGACAACTCGACTGCAGATGTCGTCATTATGCCCAAATCGTTTGCATGGTTGGAATCTGAATTTTAACTGATTGAACTAGAAGTGCTTACATCCGTCATACTTACTTACTTAGAGACAACCAAGTCTTATTTTTGAGTGTTACGTGTCGCTAATTTTTGCTCCGTGGTTCAATATCTGTTCTGCGTTTTACCTTTGTCGTTTTTATAGTTCTATCAACGTACATTCTGTCGTCATATGTTTCCAATAATTTTCATGTTTTCCGTAAATTCCTTTTGTCTCTTTGTATTAGTACTACTTTCCCCAAAGTATTGTATTTAAGGATAAAGCGTTTTGCAAGTTATGGACGTCCGCAACAGGGAATGGGGTCAGCCATCAGTGGACTTAAGTGGACAAGACAGGGGAGGGGGTTAAAATTCGCCAAAAGTTTGTGGACGTCTTTTATGAATGACCCCTATTGAAAATTTTTGCGCCGATAAAGGTCTTAAAAAAATCCCTAATTCCGCTCCTTCGGGTATGACTGAACGTAAAATTGCAAAACGAGTGATTACACAAGCTGACGTGCAGCTGCTAGGTCAATATTAGGTAAGTTCATCAGTATTTGATTGCTTTGGAAAATATTTTAGTTGACGGCTTCCTGCCAGATAGCCAAATCTTTGCTCGGAGTTCGGTTCTCTAACATCGCACTCTCAAAATTGCTAAATACAACACATCGGCCATTCCCTATGACCAGCGACAGTGTTGGGAGGGCACTCAGCTGAAAGCAGAGGTGGGATAGCGCGCCAGCGCCAATCTTGACGATCCCGTTTTGGGATATCGCATGTGCGACTTCCAACGGTGGCAATGCCGCCTGTATTATGAAGCGCTCTTTATGTTTTCCTAGCTTTATCTTACAGTTGCATGAAGCATGAATCAGGCTTGATCTATGACAGCTGATGATATATTCCTAGAAAACAAAAACCCTAGACAGCTAACCATCAGCATGGAGATAATTAGAAATATCATATCTGTATAAAGGGGATGAACCATTAGATTGCCCAATATTTCGTGAAAGCGTCATGTTTCAGACTAACGCCATTAACAGAATTTTTCCATCTTACTGGTTTATTTTGAGCACTTAAATATTGAAGTTCAAAAATTGAAAGGATTGGGAGCGGGCACCATGTCGTATTTCGGGAACATTCTGATAGACTACAGCTATAAAAAGGCCAGTAAGGAGATAAAGAATACCTTCATCGCATGTACTTGCCACGAAAAGTTTAGGCCTACCGCACCTGATTAGAAGACCACCAATAAAACGCATGATTTATCCAAATGCAGGAATATTCGAAATTAACACGAATATTAATTTAAATCCAAAAGCATTTAACGTCTATGTAAACGATAAAGGGAAAACTGAAACAAGCATTTAAATACGCCCACAGGGTACAAACTACGCCGCACGGATCCAGGCCCCTAAATAGTTTCAATCACACGATCTATAATCGTTCTAATCTTTAATCCTTTCTGTCCCACCTTAATTTCTTCAATCAGATATGTACCCCGACTAGAGCCAAATCTTCTTATAAGATTCCCGGCTTCATTTCAACTTCAACGCGTAATACAAATAAATAGTTTTGAGCTCTAATACGTAGGTTAGCCATAAAAAAAATCCTTACGGAGAAAAACGTACGATGTGCAAAGACTATGAAGCGATGTATGTGCTGTGCGGAAGAAAACCTCAGCTTCAACGGTCAAACTATGAGACCCTGCTAAAATTCCATTTAAACATTCAGCATCGAACAAACACTAAAAAGGAGACAAAAAGATCGAATACGAACTTATTATCTCCAGGCAGCTCCGAAACCAGCTAACAACCAGGAATGGCTAAGTTTTGTGCAATAAGAACTTCTCACATATAACAAAGAAAATTTATTGTAGTTAAGAATGCTCTTGGTCTAACGCGAGACCTACAAATGCAATCCTCATTCTAAGAGCTCACAGCGAGTGAAAAAAAGTACAAACTATAAGTCATTTCCAGGCTTTCAATATGGGACTTCAACATATCCGAAGCCGCTAAAAATCAAGTCTCATCACAAGTGCTTTATTTTCGTTACTAGCGAGACCTTGCATAGCGATTAAAGAAACCCATGAAGAAATGAGCAAAACCAATTCTTGACCTCCAAGCATATAGCCGCTTCTCGCAGATGCCGCAATATAGCAAACGGACTTGTAAATAAATTCCACTTTAATGCGTACACGTTATTAAACTTCGGTGAATGGCAACAAATGCATATAAATTGACAAAAAAAATCGCAAACTGGAAGCTACTTGGTTAAGATCGACAGATTAAGGCGATCCGTTTTCTGCTTGAAGTACTCGTTGAACCGCAAGATTGCGTAGCTAAAAAGCGAGAAAAGAATAAATAAGTAAGCAAACGCAAAGATCAGAGACACCAAATAGAGATTAATATGGAACTATAAACAGGCCGTTTGGTGTTCGGCGTTTGATACTACCGCAAGTAACTAGATGCCAATGGAACATACGCGTGAGATTCTTGCTAATTGGCTAAAAGTTCCACTTCTGAGCAACAACAACAACATCAACAATAACAACAACAACAAACTCGCAAACATTTACAGAACGCATCTTGAACAACCAGCTATCAAGAAGTGTTCTCTAGCTTCAACAAAGTAAACATTATATGAATCACCGGCGAAAAGAGAGTAATAACCTAAAGTTTATCAGAACAAAGATTCATTCACAGCACCGTTGAAAGCCAGGTCTTGCTGGCCAGAGCTCAAAGCACGCGCGCAAGCCAACACAGCGACATGCCAGCTATAGATTTAACGAACTAGAAAAAATAATGACGCGATCCCTAACAAAATCAAGAGCATCACTTAATAACAAACTGGTCTAAACGGAATACGAGCCCCTCTGCATCTGTCTCAGTATACGGGAAAAGGAACACCACATTCCACATATGCAATGACTGACTTGGCTTATGAAAAACAGATGTAGACAGTATCCGCTTTTCTGTGTTTATCCACGCCTCACAGAATGAGATACAATTGTTCTGTTCCACTTCTGCTGTAAAGGACAGCGACGAATACATTGCGTAGCTTCTCCTCCTACAATCATGTGCCACTTGGAGGAGAAGCTACGCAACGTATTCGTCGCTGTCCTTTACAGCAGAAGTGGAACAGAACAATTGTATCTCATTCTGTGAGGCGTGGATAAACACAGAAAAGCGGATACTGTCTATATCTGTTTTTCATAAGCCAACGGATACAGGTCTCCTACTGCACTGCCAGAGTCATACGGATGTTCGATACAAGAAATGTTTAATCAAGTCAATGGTTTACAGGGCGTATCGTATGAGTAGGGATTGGTCCACTTTTAACGAAGAAATCGAACATTTGCGAACAACCATTCTAAAGTTAGCCTACCCGTCAGCTTTATTTGAACGGATTGTATTTGACTTTGTCGATAAGTGCATTACCCGCCAACGTAACTTGGATGACAGTTTCGCCGATGAGACCGTGCGATTCACTATTGCTTATAAAGATGAAAAAGAGTGATACAGATGATAAAGAGTGCACGCAACCTAAAGCACCGCCTAAATGATCTGGCATGTAAAGTACGGGTAACAATTCAGCCAATATACACGAGCAGAAAAATTGGCGAAAGTTTTAGACCGAAGGAAGCGAACCCAATGATTGTGAGTCAATAATGCGTTGTTTACAAATTTCAATGTGGCCAGTGCGACGCTGGCTATATCGACATGGCAACATGCCACCTGCACCGACGCATCGAGGGACACAAGCAACAGTCGAGCTCAATCGGTCAACACTTGGCTACTCATCAATTGCCGATTAATTTCGATCTTCACGCCTGCTTCACAACCTTGCGCAGGTGTCGCTCCTAATGGGAGTGTCTGCTAATTGAAAGCTTGATCATCGCGCACCATAAATTCGCCAACTCACTTAACTTGCAGTCAGACTCGATTAAGTTGAAGCTGTAAGATCTGACTCTGGCGATGTGCGCTCTGCTTGTTTTTGTTTTTCGATTTTTTTGTATATTCTTGTTCGTTTAGTCTAAAGATGGTCCAAGAAAGGACCGAAACGTCACAAAAATTATTAGCTTTATTCTTTGCCTTTAAAAACAAATCTAACAGAAAAAATCTCGTCGAAGAAAAAAAAGAAATCTTGGTGGGCGTGGCCAATGGAATGGCAATGTAATTAAAACAACAACAAACAATGCTGACATGGATAAACCCCGAGAAAGCTTGACTATCCGGATTGGACTTGGAAGTGACGAGACCAACTGACGAGGTAAATTCAAACTTACCCTATATAATCAAAGTCGATTTCTGAATTGTATGCCTGAATTAGAGACCAGATTCCCCAGTATAGATGAGATACCTGAAGAAGATACATCACCAAACCTGCAATTCACTATAGATTATTCAACACAACGGGCAACACGATATGCACGCACCAGAAAGGTCACGAGCTGGCATAAGGCACCGAAAGATTTTATGCAATTTAGTAAGGCATAGATACCCCAAAAGAGTATGTACATGTAAGACTTTTAATACCCAGAAAAAATCAACACTAGTGGCAGGTAATCCAATCTCTTCATGAGCATACATTAAATTCGTATTTATAATTTCCTTAGTAGAGTATAATTGTAGAACTCTCCATAAAAGTTTTGAAACTCCTAGAAATATCAACAGTGAACTCTAGAAACTTCTGTTTTTTAAGATCACAACACACTTTAAATTAAGGCTCTTGTGTAAAGCATCAGGTTCCCCTATCACTACTTTTCATGTAGAACTATTAAATATAGCAATGATTCTCAGGAAAATGTTGCTTTAAAGCCTTGCACTGAGATAGCTTATAAGATACACAACATAAAAGTTCAATATCACTCACAAGAGAAAATAGGTTAACTTGTAAATATAGGTGCTCGATTTCCTCATCAGAACACACATTTTGCTGTCCTAAAAAAAAAGAATAAAGTAACCTTCTGGGTACTATGAAGAAGTTCAATAGCTGAGGTTAATAACTTTTACTTCCATGAAATGTTACAGCTATCACATGAAAGCTCTTCGCAAATTAGGCAACTTCAAAACCACAGTCATAACTTGAAACAAACCTGCTAAAAGCTTATACTCTTCTAGGTAAACTCTCAACCAATCAAGTTGAAACTGCTTGGAAGGGTAGTGCGAGTAATCGACAGTCTTGATACCTTCAAAATTTTTAGAGAAACCACATCACAGCATGGCATGAAATGTTACTATAACCAACATTATATAAATATATTGGCCAATAAATATTCATTTCACACACTAACACCATCTATAAAATTACTAAGTGATTTTAAATAGTATGATTAAACAAAAATTAGCAGTTAAACAACCACTGACCTGGTTGACATCGAATTAAAGGTGTGGCATATAGTCAAGATAATTCATTGCAACATAAAAGCAACTCAAATAATTTATATTAAACACCTGGAAATATCAGGAATGAGTAGCAACAGAAGGAGCAAGCTTACCTGCAAATTCATTAAAATGGTTCCCAACGTCATACATGGCATAACCTGGGCCTGCATACTCATAGTCAATGCAATACATCTTGTCTAAGATTAACAACATCAGACAAAACAATTTTCAATTCAAACTGACTGCTGCCAGGTACCAAATAATCCTATTTGTCATACAGCTTTGCAAACAGACCCAAAAGAAGCTTTCGGTCAGTGTTGGACAGAGAAGTAATACACCACAGCATGGTTTTGCATTAAAATGCTAAATAATACGAAATTTTGCATGAAAAATGAGGTAAAAACCTTTCCATACCTTCATACTCATTAAATATGAAATTTGCGCAAAGTAAGTCATTGTGACAAAACACATTGTCTGGCAGGCAGCCTTTTGTAGCACGCTGCATGATCTCAACCTCAGCTCGCAATTGGGCCACTGAAGGAATTTCATTTTTAAATCTAAAATCATCAAAAAAATATGCAAGGCCTTCAAGAATAACAGGAGGCACAAAGGCAGTAGCCAAACAATTGACAATCATCACATTCTACAATTACAGTAGCACTTAATCCAACAATAATGCTAACACATAAAACGCTTGCACAAATGAGGAACCAACATTGCCGGATACCCAAGAGACATGTGCAGGAAAGGACTTAAAATTTTCACATTTCTAAGCTTAAACTATGCTGATTAAAATTATGTGATAAACATATTTAAAACTGTAATAATGTAGCATAAAATCCCTAGGAAATGCTTTCAAAAAGTGCAAGGACTTACATCCCTGCATCACTTCAACAAATAAAAACATCACAGGGTCTAAAATCAAGCTTTCCTGAAAATTATTTAATACGCACATAAACAAATAATGATTCATACATAGCCAAAGTGTTACGAAAAGTGAGCATAACATCTGGCTGACCACAATAAAACAAAAAATCTTTCAAAGCATAACAACTATATACACGGCAATTGATAATGCATGTTGACTTTCTACCAAGGTCCTGATTGCCTTAAGCATCGTATCACGATTCTTAGATGTACAATAAGCGCAAGCAACATCACATACCTAGCCTGCTTTTCACCGTCATACCCTTTCGGAACAAGACTTAAAAGTCGAGTTATAGTTTCGAAGATATTATTTTCCCGCTTTATATGTACTAAGTAGTCTTCATGAAGCTTTATGCTGTGCAGCCTTGCTACCAAACGTGCGTTGTATTTCGAGAGCGTCGGGTCGCGTAAATCTTCTCTAGTCAGAACTTTTCCCTCAATAAATCCATAGCAGTAGCCATTTTCAAACGTGCAGTACAAGGGAGCGGCCAATGCATTTTCACCAAGAACCTGAAAATTTCGAAGTTCCTTTGCCCTATCTATAAGGAGCTCCGTTTTGTTGCCATATACACGAAACAAGATCATTTCTGATCTTCCATGCTCGCCATACTGTGACGTCATTTTAGTCTCCCCATCTTCAACGTAATATCCAACAAGTTGATTCGTAATGCCGAAGTCAAATGTTGTTCTTCGGAGATTCTCCACTTTCCATTTCTTTTTTACATGTCTTATAAGGGTGTGAGCAGATTTGTCGAAGTTTTTTGTTGTGAATTTCACGTCGAAGTGAGGCAAGCCTGGCACGCGCCCTTCGGCTACAGCAGCCATCTTTGTTTACGTTGAGTTTCAGCACGCTGTGGAACCTACGTCCGCAGAAGTCCTGGCAACAAATATTTTTTTCTCATCATAAGATTGAGATGATCAATAAGATTGCTCATAATATGAAAAGATTGTCAAAAGGTAAGTTTTTGACATCCAATGCTTAAGCCTACACGAAGGCAGCTCTAAATAATTAAAATTTACGAGAGCTAAATGATTCTCAAGAAATTGAATTATTAAACTTTCTTACATAAATCGAAGCGCAACATAGAAGGCAATAAGCTGGTTAATAATTTCTAGCCATTCTCTTCGACTATCTCGTCATTGATTAATAACTAAAAAAAATTAATAATTTACGCCGCAGGTTAGGGAGAAACAACCATCGTTTGAAGTCTGGCCGGATACTGGGCATGGAGCGAGATTTGGGGCACTAATTGTTAATCCTAACCATGCTGATGCCCACACGTTGATAGAAACGAATTCCCTTAAATCATCTGAGTAAATATGCTGCCTTGCCATCAATACCACTGACAGGCATACTGCGGCCAACTCATACTAATCACTTTGCTTAGCAGGCATGTATACTAGTTTTCCAATAGTTGCATTTAAATACTTTTAACAATGCAATGTTTTGAAATATTTTCCGAGTACAAGCGAATTTTAAGATAAACGCATTCTCTTCGTACAAATTTCCCACTTAGTTGCATGACGTTTATTTAAAAATTGTTTTCTTAGACCTTAAACCCGCATGTGTACCTGTAAGCAAAAATTAGTAACATAAAAATTTGAAAAATATTGCGCAAACATAAGCAAACATTCGGCAAACAAAAGAAAACATTTCTTAAACATAAATAGCATTGGTTAAGCATAAGCAAGCATTGCTGGAACATAAGTAAACATCAGGCTAATACCGGGCAACGAGCCAACCCCGAGCTATGGTTTGCTTTCCATAATGGACGTTTTAAGCAGCAATCGCAAAGGCTTAGCGACCAATCTAAGGGCACCCAGCATTGACTAGCAGCATGTAAAATTTGTAGAGTAAATATCTCAAGCTTTATATATTGAAAAAAATTGCTCTTGACAATTTTTTCTTTAATCCAGTAGGTAATGGTAACTTAAAATCAATTTAGAAGAAACGAATCGATGATCTTTGTAAACAGTAATATCATCATCATTAGCATTTAGCGATATTGATACTTGCAAACTACTCCATCAAAACCCGATGCAAGTCGTATCTTCAAACGAAATTTTGGCCTATATCTCCAACATAAAACGCCTTATGCTCCATCGGTCGCTAAAAGGAGTATGACACTGAGAATGGTCACAGGGAGGTAATGGTTCAACTAATTGCTCATGCTCGCTTTCACTAGTCGATTCGGCGTCGGTTTTCAGCGAGTACTAAATAAGTAAACTTGCTCGCCAAGTATGTGCATACTTCTGCATACTACAGTTGTGCGTCCTCATACGACCGTATACCTATACCAGAAAGATGTTCATATATGGCAGTCAAAATATGTTCATACAAATCAGTCATATGTCAATGTAAGGCCATGATATATCCATACAAGGTGCCTATGCGTCCGCGTAAGACACTCATGAACGGTCATAGATCAGCAACATGTTTCCGTAAGCCCTCCTCAGAACCGTCTATCTTTAAAGTTCTTGCACAAACGAGCTATGTAAAACCAAACACGATCAGAAGACACGAGTGACCTTCGTGTGACTTAACGATGGTTAGCCTGACCGTGCTTTTGCTGGTCTTACGACGACCGTTACAGGAAAAGCGAGCTCGTTGAGTGAGAATGGACATTGATTAAAAACGATGCTACAAACTATGGCACAGTCGGTCAAGTTGCTTAAAAGTTTCTCTGCTGCGTATGGATTTGAAGTCTTGCCCAGAAAAGTGATGTTGCCGATCAAAGCTGAAGACAGGACCGCCCGCTTTCCAATCTCCACCATCGTCGCCAAGGTGACCAAATTGAACGCTTTTGAGACTTAATAATGAAGGAGATCTGTTCACTTGGAGTGGTTCCAGAGCTGCTTCATCTTCCTCAGTGGCATCAAAGTTAAAAGTAAACTCGACCGGTTGCGGCTCCACACGAAGTCTCTCTGAGATCATGGAGTGTTTACGCTTTGGAATCTCCTTCACTTTGTACATGTCCAGCAGTGCTGTAAATACGTGCGTGACATCTTGTAGTTTCGCGGAGACTTCGAAATTGGTGACACTCATAACCGGCTGATTCTGAAGATATTGAACATAATTAGATACCTCTGTTGATGAAACTTGGTGGCTGTCTTTCCACAGGTCGCTTTTGTTTCCAACTAGAACAATATGTAAGGCACCGGTACCTGACTTGAGCTCCTGGATTTCTTTAACGAACAGCTTAGCTCGATTGAAGGTCTGTTTGTCTGCTAATGAATATACGATAACAAAGGCGTTCGCTTTTGAAATCACCAGCCTTCGCATCACTGGGAAGTCCTCCCCTCCAGTTGTATCATAGAACAAGCATACATAGGACAATTTCTTGTGCTTCATAACATACGAATGGTCATCCTCCAGAGTCGGTATGTACTCGTCGAAAAACGAGTTACGGATAAGCTTGTTAAGCAGTGCCGTCTTTCCGACTTTGGCAGAGCCTAGCAAGGCGATGCGATACTCAAAACTATACTGACTTGCCCTGCAGCTCGACATGGCTCACAACTTTCCAATCTCTGATCTAGAAGTTTTCTACACAGTAATGCGAACTCTGAACTGATGTCCTTCGCGACCATATATATATAGATATATATAGAATAGCTTCGCAATCGTCATGTGATCATCGCCTTGTCCGCAGATGTCCGCTACTTAATGGTTTCGCATTTTAACATTTCTTGAGGATTGCGCGCTCTTAGTGAGTGTAAGAGTAGTGGCAACGTTCATTCTGTCAAAATTGGCGACTGTCATTCTAATCGACTCTGAGAAAGCCGCTAGCTCCCTTGTCTGAGACGCGACGTGAAAGGAGGATGCACATGATTAGACTTGAGGCGTGACAAGTAGAACATCGAAAAGCAGGTAAGTGCTCTGTAAGCAGCCAGCATGTGATCTAAATCTTTATTAGATAATCGGACAGCCCTATTCCACAGCAGTCTCTGTCAGAATTTTGTTTTTACTCTTGACTATCTAGTCAGCGAGTTTGAAAGTGCTTCCTCCACTCTAAACATCCTTTCTCCTGTCTTTTCCAGGTCTCTATTCTTCACAAGTGTGGCTGTTATTTAGATTTCTCATCCGGCTTAGATCCAAAAATCAAAAAGGGCTGACAAGCTCAAGTACTCAAACCACGGAATGACTGGCGTCACGTATTTGAGCTTGGTTCCGCTCCTCATTCGAACCCTCTCCCGTCCTCTCCACATGCAAATTCCAAATCCGTACTGATCCAAGCAATAATTTGCAGATGTTGGATTGATTGTAGTTTCGTGATAAATTTCTGCATCTCTGTATTTGCGCTTTCGGTTACAGTGCCCCAATGTCTATCACCTCAACAAAAAAAAACTTTTGCAATTCAGCCTCCAGGAACGATTTTATGCTCAGGCATCGTTAGCACCCAATAGAAATGCTTTTTCTTTTATTCTTGTGCTTAAATCATCGTATGACTGGCCATGTGGTATTACTGTATCCACAAAAGCCTTTAGCAAGGGTAAGATCTGGTCAGAAGTGCATGATGTCAGACTCGGCAACTCCTAAGCCGTATCCGCGCAGTCTTACCGTTGGATCGCATACACATATAGTGGTCCTAACATTCGTAGACAGCGTTCCTGAGAGGATTTTTATAGCAGCGAAAAGCTCTTAACTGCTAAACGTGCCATCCCACAAGCAGGGTCTAGAGACAGCAGATTAAGCCATTTTTAGTCGGGCCTTGCCGCGGTATTTAGCCGCTAGGACGTCTTTACGCTGGCGCTCAAATGCCACCTCCATCTCAGCAGGGCATGGCCCGGTCACTCCTAGCTACCTCTGCAGCACGATAATTGATTCATCATTGATGCATGCAGTCTTGTCCGCGACTGAATCTTCCAATAGAAGCATTCTATCATGGCTTTTCATGAGGCTGCGACAGACTACTTCAGCAAGGCTAGGGAGCCTGCCTCCATTTCTGAGATGGAACAATGGATTCGATGTATCCTCAGGTAAATGCAGGATCCGCTTGAACGTCATTTTCCGACGCACTCGAAAGATAGGAACTTGCTTTTCCCCGCATTCCAAAGCCAAACTTAAGGCTCATGCGAGGCACTAAGACGTCCCTGCGCTTACTCATTTTCTAATATGGCTTCCGTGTTAAAGGCGGGTTTAATTGCTCGACTTTGCTATTCCATTCCTCCTCTGAGAATGCAATTTCACCAAGTGGGTCCTTATTGATTCCAAGATATTGGCACAGCCTGTGAAGAACTGTGCGCCTCTCATAGGATTTTTTTTTTTAGCTTTTTACCGGAAAAACTCAAAGCGAATGAGATTTGTCTTAATTGAACGACAGACATTTTTCACCAAAAAAATTTTCATACACCTTCATGAGAGTCTCTGGTTCGAAGTGTGTCGGTGGTAAAATATTAAGGCAATCGGCAAACGCAAGACATTTTAATTTTCTTTCTTTCATCGGCATTCCATAGTCTAATTCGTCTCGGCAGCTTACAAGCTCGTCTAGTACGGGATTGATTAAGAGTGAACTTAACGGGAGGCCTTGTCTTACCTCTTTACAGATGTCAATTGATCTAGTGGAATCGCCATGCACGATGACGATAGCAGTTGCCAATTTGTACAGTTTGAGCACAACACAAGAGACATATGGCGGAACGCCTTTTCGATGGAGTGCTTTTATCAGATTTTCTTGCAGCACGGAGTCGAATGCTTTCCATCAGTCAATCACGATAACATTAAGCTCAATTCTGAGCTTCTTGCTTCGATTTACGACGTGCTGGATAATCTTAAAGTTTTTAAAGTACCCGTCTACGGAGAAGAACGCCTTCTGGCTCTCAATCAGCTTCAGGATCTTTCTAAGTCACGAGTCCCAAGTCTTGCCACAACTGTATTAGCAGCTTCCCAACTGTAATCGGACGCCAGTTGGAAACAACATCAGGATAGACACTTGTAGAAACCACGACTGTCCGATTCCGTGCCGGTATCATTCGGTGCGCCGCACACTCACCACGTATTAAAAAAACTTATTATTTAGAGTTCTGCTAGTAGCTGTCGTTCGTACGCTGCTATTTGCAGCTCATCTACATCTGGTGCAGTGCGCAGCAGATGTCAGCGAGGGTCACGTCAAGCTCAAGCTGGGAGAATAGGGACAGTCATACGGAGAATATGCTCAAGCGAATAAAACGACTTCGCCGAAAGCGATAAATGAGTGTTCGCCGGACGGGCGCGGGGAACAGCGCAGTCTTTATGCCGGACCAGCTATCGGACTCTTTTTTCAACTTTTCAACAAAACTTCTTACCGTGGCTACCTGCACATCTGCAGAGCCGGATGACGCCACCACCAACACGTCAAGGGCGACACGTGCTTTTAGCCTGTTAGTCTCGATTTCATGGATTTCTCCATCTCGGTTCTTAAATTCGTCGCCAAGTATCAGGCTCTCAGCTGGTTGAGCTTCAAGTTCTTTACGTTCGTTTACAAGGGAAGCGAGTACATCCCACTAGGTGTCATGCCTTCACGTGGCAGTTTGTGAGGCTGGGCATTAGTTCATGGGTTATCTTCACTCCTTCTCAATTCTTGGAGCGCCAACCTGCATTCTGACGAAAAATTCAACTCGCTGGCCACTTTCCCGTAGGTGCGGTTTCATTATTTTCAGGTCGAGCTATCTCGCCATACACACTGCTGAACCGTTCTGGTTTTGGAACGGCCATTCACAAAAGTTGCTATGGAAAGAGCCATCGGTCTAGCAACAACTCTTCCTGACTTTTGCCATCGCTGGGGTCATGGCCACAACTGAGCAGTAACATTTGCAGGACCCAACCGCGAGATGTTTTCGCTTGGTAACCGCATAAAAAGCGGAACTCGACGCGTCCAACCGCGCGCGATGCTTTCGCTGGTAATCGCATAGAAAGTGGAACTCGTTCTGTGTCGGCGGAATCAGATATTCAGAAGTAGATGTTTTAATAAGGCCGATGGAGCAAAAATCACATCGCAGAAACCACCAGGCAGTGGACAGAACCAGTTGGTAATGACTGGATATTCTATAAGTAATTATTGTTTAATCCCCATCTTGGTGACGCGGTGTATTCACAGCCTCTATTTGAAGTATTCAATTTTCAGCAATTGGTAGGCAGATAGACGGGGACCTAACCTGAATATGCGGATTGACTGGGAAAGTTTATGGCTCATTCCAGGTGCCCTGGGCTGGGTACCGGACTTAGCTTTCTAGGATGGAACTCAGATCAACCTCCACGGTGTAAATAGGATGAAGTGGCGGCTCTGTCTTTAGATTCGATTAACGGGAGTATCGCGCCTGAAACATTCAGCGGATACCCCAGATGGCAACCAACAACAATTGCAGATGCGGGAATACAAACAGTAGGCAACATCCGTCCCTAGAATGTGTTAGAACACCAGTGTCCCGAATCGCAAAGGAGCTCAAGTGATTGGAACCCTTGACCCCACATGGGTAACAGGAGCGGATGGTCTCCAGGCCGCAGATGAGCTTGCAAACGTACCTAGTATAGCTTCAGGTTCATATTATAGCTTTGCAGCTCGACTTTACAGCGTGCCAAAATGATGGGCACTGATACTTCTCAGACTTATGATAAGAAAAGAATCGGCTGCGTAAGATCAAAATTCGCCAGCCGAAACAAATTATAAAAGAGAGGTCAAAAGACTAGAGAGGTTGGACCTTTTAAAATGACAAGCTCTTCGTTTAGAACTTGGTTCAACACTAGATCAACAACCACATGGTTCAGTCACAACACAATACAATGAATACGAAATAGGAATGATTTAATATTCATAACAGCTTGACACTAGTGCAGAAAACGGAAATGAGAACAAATACCGTTACAGAAGATCGTGAAGTTTGGAACCCGAGTCATAGTCTAAAGATAACTTAACAACAACAACAAAAACTTGCACAGAAATTGGTGTTTGGGAACAAGGAACAAGGAACAAGCAAAAATTTGGAAAAACTACAGTGTTCCCCAACGATCGAGGCAAGCAGACCGGCCTTACAAACGCGCACGTGCTCGCCTGTTCGCACCAAAAACATCACCGGACACCGTTCAACATTCTCACAGCCAGTACAACAATAGTCATTTCAAATTCCTTCTGCAATTGAAGAATAACGTAAAGGTTTAGCGGCTTTTGCCTCCCTAGCGGGACGTGTGAATTTCCACAATCCATAACGTCACTTGAAGCGATGACGTAAGACGAAAACAACCGAAGAAAAAAAACAGAAAAGAATTGACAGCAAAACAAGAAAGGAAAATTGGAAGTTACAGGTTTGCAAATCATGTGACAAATTATGGTTAGGTAGGCCCCTCACTCATCGAAAACGTATGAGCCAGCAGATATACTTGCAGGTGCCCATGCAAAAATCGATCTTTATAGGGCAGACCAGGAAAAGTCAATGTCACTTGCATATCAAATTCAAAATTTCGCACTTGGTTATCTCACTCTGATTTTTCTCGCTCGTCACCTTCAATCTCTGCGAAGTTCGTATTGTACCCGGCCTCCCCACTAAAAATTCGAACAAAGTCAGATCATGAACACTTAAAGACGCCGCCTTCCAAATAGGGGTCGATGTATAAATATAAGTCGATGTACTCGTTGACAAAACCTTTTAAGAGTTTAGTTCACGTTAAAATGAATCGAAGAAAAGCTTTCTAAATCCAAACCAAAGCTTATACTCAATTTGGCAAATGACTTTCGTCAGCATTAAGGGTAATACAGCCCGCGCAAAACTGAATGCCTAGCATAGCTCCCATATAAAATAAATTCTGAAAAAAAAAAGGAAACCGATATGCTACAAATAACGGGTTTGAGTTAGAAAGGAGCAAGAAAGTGCCCGATGAAACCACACCAATATCGTGCTACCTTAGCTGAACTTCTTTCTTCCATTCTTGGATTTTGCATTCCGAGTGCGTCTGGAAATCCTTATCCTCCGACTCATCGTTTACTCGCTCCTCTTCTTCCGCCAGCTACTTTACTGTCTGTCAATTTTGAATGAGCGGATAATCGTGCTTTAGCCTCTTGGAAGGCAATTCTGCAGTTGATGCCACCTTGTTATACAAGAAAAAATCAGGGCACCTGATAGACAAGCGAAAAGATTCGTATAACGAGAGCCCTTCTGCAGCTCACTGCCAGACGCTATGACACGCCACCTAGGTGGTTGAGAGGAGGACAATCTTAAGCATACAATAAAGCTAAATAATGTGATACCATAACACAAATGGAGTAGTCAGAGGTTGCGGTTAACAACCAAACGCCGATGGCGAGGACAAACATTGAGACAACGCAAATGCTAAAGATGATATAGTGCATCATCACTAATGATATCAACGACGACAATCCCTGACGACAAAAACACCTTTAAAAGACCTACAGGGTACAAAACGAAATCGTAGCGTACGCGCTTGAATTTCGAAATCGTAGATCGTGATGCATCCGGGTCCTCCAAGACAAACTTGGTCAAATTGCCGGTAGTTGGAACATAGCAACGTCAAGTAAACACTAATCTTCAAGTCGCATCGAAAGTAAACTAAGCAACACATTCTGCGTCATAAATATAAAAGTACCATGATAAAGCTCATAAACCTAGTTGACGCTTACGCTAAGTAACGAATGGGCAGGGTCTGAGTTGATGTCCGAGGGCTCACTCGAACGGGTAGGTGAGGATGACCCCAAGTCAGGGTGTCGCCCATGGATGACAGGCGCCGCAGCAATTACATTTGCAAAGACGCGATGGCTGAAAAAAAAAAACGTAATAATATTTGTAGCTAATTTTAATTTTGAATTTTCAGCCCAATGACTGGGAACGATTAACATTAAGCCGTAAACGTGGCAAAAGCGTAAGTTCCAAAAACTATTATAATTAAATTATTGTCCTTATTGTGTATGGTAACTAAACATTGATAATGTATGGTAACTAAACAATTAAAACTATATGTTTAACATACATTACTTAGCGCTTGCCACATATAGGAACTGATTAACAGTTAGCCAAAGAGTTAAATAACGAATGAGCGGCCTGCGTATTTCGAGATGCTACAGCAGACAGGGCATAAGATGACAGTTCTTAAGTCTCTGCTGTATAAAATGTGGCAACGGCCAAAGGGTTTCATGCGCTATTCTCGATCTACAAATGTCAGCAACATCGAGCAAGTCTAGACTTCAAAAGACCAATTGCCACTTTAAACAAAACAGCAGCAATAAAAACTACAGGTGTTGGATTGACGCCAACAGCACAATTAAATTAAATCGTAGGAAGTCCTAAATCAACGGACTGATATCAATAAATATTATAGCTTCCGAAAGGTTCAATCTCAAATTGCCTTTCGCTTTTTTAGAAGAAACGTCGTCCGAGGCACTTATTTCCTACAGAGAATTCCACCCTCACAAATGTGATGCCTAAGCAACATGGAATAAAAAAAGGCAGGGAAGTCACGAACCATGGAAAACTTACGCATTCAAATAAATATAGGGTTTCCACTGGCTTCAGTGAGCGGTTAACGGATAGTTATTGGCCAATACATGCTCGCCTTACCGCTTTTTCGCCAATATCTGCGACTCGCTCCCTGTAGAATTTGCGAGCGCAACATTGGTTTTTCTAGATTTAATCACCAGCTAAGGCAAGTGATGTTGACTCTTAAAGTGTTTAAATCAGAATATAAAGGACGCAATCAAATGAGAATAGCATGGCGTTTGAGAAGCTTGCGCAACTGTCTATTACTAATTTTAATCGTTAACTTTTGCGTATGATAACGTCTTAGCAAAAAGCCAATTCAAGAATTTTGACAAAATCGACTTTTTAGAAATTATGGGGATTACCCCTTTAGAACGCCGAATTGAAAAGATTCCGGACTTTATAAGTAACTGTACAGGGTTGTTGGGTAATTCTGCTCCATATTGTTGTAACGTAGCAAATTCTGAAGAGGTACAGGTCCATCTTTTACCAACTGTAACACTTCTCATGAATTGTTTAATAGCGTAAAGTAACACATCAATAGCTACATTTTTAATTGCAGACGTTTCGGATAACAACGAAGCCATCATCAGTGTTTACATATCTATATCTAAAAACGTATCACTTTTAAGGAAAAGTTATTACAATTACTAAACAGAAACGCAAGTTTAAGCAAAAAGTTTCGACTTCAGTGAGTCCGATTGAACGTTCATTGAATGCCTCATCTTCTGAATAAAAAGCATTTTGTTAATAAGGCAATCAAACTTCTAATTCCACTTCTTAAGGATTCGAATGCACTTTTCAAGATGGTTCTGTTCGATTCAAGCATGTGGGCGGCTTTCAGATGTCTACAGATCGAACTACCACCTAACATATGACCTCCTATTCGCTGATGCCGGTTTTGGGTGGTCATCCCACATAACCAGCGTCACACCGGTGACATTAAAAATAACATAATACACTTTACTTTAGCAAACAGG
Source organism: Craspedacusta sowerbii (assembly GCA_003687565.2). NCBI lineage: Eukaryota > Metazoa > Cnidaria > Hydrozoa > Limnomedusae > Olindiidae > Craspedacusta > Craspedacusta sowerbii. The sequence continues at coordinate 23,003 of QQSS02122189.1, forward strand.
ATTGGTTGCCGAAGTGCTGTAGATCTGGTGTTGTGTACAAATTTTCTTGTGCAGAGTGTAATGCCTGTTACATGGGAGAGGCCTCCAGGCAATTCACAACTCGAGTCGAGGAGAACCTAGGTAAGGACAAAAATTCCCATGTGTGGAGGAATTTGCAGGATAGTGACTTTAAGCTCGTGTGCTCAAAATTGTGCTTCTCTGTTTAGATCACGAGCCTTCTGATTTCGAGCGGCAATAGAAAGAGGCCATGCTTCATTGTTTGTAGCCGTCATCGGTGGAACTGACTACCCAGCAGCAAGCCGGCCAACTAGGAGAGTCTCCATGTGGCGATCGGTGGGCAAGCAGGGTATGTGACAAATTGGCTATGGTATGTGGCTACCCTGTTTGGCAAATCTCCTAAGAAGACCTAACCAGCACAGTACGAGTTCGTCGTCCGCTGGGAAGGTCTTCACGAAGAGTGTCTCATGGTAACAGGGGACAGTACCATGTCAGTTTCACGATCGTTGGAGCATCGACCAGTCGTCCCAGCCTCCCTTTGAGGGCATGTAATGATCTCTTACGCTCGTTGAGAGGTTCAAACAACATCCGACGACGGGCTTCATTTGCTGTCACCGACGATCCATGGACTGCGCATCCAGGGAAACTCCTGGCTCTTCCGCTCAACTCAACTCAAACCAGCAGCGAACTCGGAGATAGAGCAAAATGCGCATGCGCAGTATGACTACCAGTCTTTTTTATATGACTCGTATAACAGGTTATAAACAAACTTGTAGCTGGTTCGCTTTGTTCGTTCTTATGTGCACTGCATTAGTATTCAGGCATTCATGTTTTTTTTTTGTTTCATGCGTATAAATTTTACAACATTCAGAAAAAACAATACCATACCTGGTACCTAACAAAAATAAAACTAAGACTAAAATAATCTAAAACGGAACCCCGTGAGGAGAGCAAGATCAAACAACTGCAACTCCACACAGGACTTACATCGATTTAAATAAACGTTAGTAAAACCCAAGTCAAGAATTTTGCCGACCGAAGACTAGCACTAAACCATATTTAAGAAAACCTCTTAGTATCAACAATCAACTTGATGGTTGCAAGAAGAACGTCTCACTATCGCTCTCACGATGACCGTATAGTAGAATTGTGCATAATGCATCGGGGCAAACACAAGATACAGAAAACCCTAATAGCTTAGAAACAGTGTCAAGTAGGGTGGTACGATGGGTGGCAAAAGCACTGCATTCGAGCAAGAATTCATGTGTTTAAGTTAACCTTGTTTCATGGCCTTATATTCTGCATGGCCCTCATCTTTCATTATTTAGCTAAGAAGCCACAACACCTTTGTGGTTATATCATTCTAATGTGGACATTGGAATTAACCAATAACCATTCTAAGAAAGGTTTAAGACTTACAAAAAATGAAAGAATTATCAAAAGTGGATCGACAAAATTTGGCTATAAGGAAAAATTTTGCAGGGGAAAAGAAAGATGCTCCATCACTTCACATCACATATTATGTAGACCATGAAAAACAGCTTACTTTGTCAGATCCACAAAAACAGTGTGGTTCTCTACATCTTGGTCTTAGCAGTCGGGTCAAGTTGTAATGGAGCTAAATTAGGGCTAAAGTAAAGTGGATGAGATGCTTACAAAATTCTGTGCAGGTGCTGGTAATGGCCACGGTGATTGTATTTATGAGAATGTTTTGAAAGCCCATTTAGCTTGACCTAGCAGTGCTTTAGATACTCTATATGTACCTTCCGAATTGATAGGGTGCGTCTAGAGAAGCTCTTATAAAAATGAATTAAAAATTAAGCTAGCATTAAACTTCTGACAAGGGCATGCATTCTCTTTATTTTTGGTTTTGCATTAGATTACTGGCATGGCTTTGAGGTCATCAGCAGCCTTGTTTGCCATGAGCAAGCAGAGAGTGAGAGCTGGAATTCAGTTCTTGCATTATGATGTTGTCATTGCTGGTGGTGCTGTAATGGGTTCCTCTGTTGCTTACTTCTTGAAGACAAAAGCTCCTGGTTTGAAAATTGCTGTTGTGGAGCAGGATCCCACAGTAAGTAAGCATGCTAATAAAAAAAACAAATTATTTCAAAGTGTGCTTCATATCTCATGCTTCATAGCTTCTGGTCTGGCTACATGTTTCTAGGACAATTCCCATGGTTTTCCAAGGAAAAGTCAGTGCTAGGCATTAAGTAGGGTATGTGAGTTTACATTAAGATTATGCTCTCATTCTTGCTTTGTGTGAACATTTTCTTGTAGGTCACATGCACCTAAAAACTGCTTGGTTTACTCTTGGTATCTATTTCTAGTATGCAAAAGCTTCAAGTTCTCTATCCTTTGCGTCCATTCGTCAGCAGTTCTCAATTGTTCAGAATATTCTTATGTCTCGATGGAGCTGGAATTTTTTGGACCAGTCGAGAGTGCTTCTTCAAGTTTCTGGGGATGATCCTCCAGATGTTCAAATGTGCCAGGGATCTTACCTGTTTCTTGCATCAACACAGGATGGTTATCAAACTCTGCTGAGTAACTATGAAATTCAGCGGTAAATACTTTTGTACAGAGGATTTTTCCTGTCTTTATTCTTGATATTAAGTATGTTTGGCTTTGATGAGGCCTTACCTAGCTTTTAAAATTCTCCTGAATGGGCTGTGTAGTACAAAGCTGCTATGTGTATGCACATGCATTGGTATCCATATCAAGCACCTGTAGCGGTCTTTCTTTCAGTCTGCTCGTATGCGACATTTGAAACCAGGACACTTTCATTCTGGCAATTCAGAATCTGTTTAATCAACATGTGTTTTGCTGCTTTGGTTCAGCTTAGCTGAATTGAAGTTGCTGAATGCTTTTATTTTGTTTCTTCTTGCATAAAGGCTCTGCATGCTTGAGAATTTTTTAAGGTTTTACTAAGAGTTGTTGTTCGTTTGTTATGAGCAATTTTTTGTATTGTTCTTCCTGAATTTGTTTATGGTTTCCTGACCCCATGCGATGGATGGTGCGATGTTCATCAATTATACTATGTGATAATCCATTGTGGGTTAATATCAATTAAAGGAGGAAAACAGTGTAGCGGAGTCATAGAGGCTGGGTTTAAAATCAGCCATCATTTAAGAAAGAACCTGTATTGTAAAGACTTTCTGGGTAGATTCCAGGGTTTCTGGCTGGTCTGTTAAATATTGAATTGAACTACTATCAGGGAGTACCCTCAGAGCTGTTTTGGTTGCGGTCCAACTTGATGCCGATCTTTCTATTATAGATATAATATCTTTATTATCATTACGCACATGTGTCTAACAAACAGATTTTTCATATTTGAGCAATGGTTACTTTGATAAAACATGACTTTTGACATGGAGGTCTTGTTATGTATTTATCCTATTGATTTTTTCAAGGTTTTCTTTTAAATTTTAAGTTTCAGAAAGAGACTTTCATGGCACACCCTAAATGAATAGAATAGTCTAGAGAAGTATTAATCTTAGATAGGAGTTTGGTTCTGCAAGCAAGCATGGCTATGCTTTGATGTATATGTGCATCTGATTCAAAGATTTGAGTGTTTTTTTTTGTTGTTGTGGAAATCCATCTTGATGCATAAATGAATTGCATAGGTTTCATAGTTAATGATTTTAACAGTTTTAATGGGCTTGAACCCTACTCCTTGAAGTTTGCGTCCAGCTCTAAACTAAGAGCATGCTATTTCTTCTAACAAATTTTCATTAGCCTAAACTTTCATTGCAATGTATTCATATTTGATGCCATTTGAGATATGTCAACATTGTTCTAAAACTTGTGTATTGGAGATTGGGGCCCAAGTTAAAGGAGCGCTTAGCAGTTTTGTTAAGCCCTAAAGCTTCGAACATTATTTGCACGCTTTCTGCTGCCCTTTAATTAAATACCTCTTAACATTCAATACTGACATAGATGATGCCGTTGGTATAGGATACTGCATGCTAGTTGCTGTTGATTATCCAGGATTAATCCTTTGTCTATTTGGGCTCGTCGAGATGCGTAGTGAGTATGAGCCTTCAGTAGATCAAGTGTTAAGACTACTGATGTAAGGGCACGCCCACTGACACAAGTTGTTGTTTTCCTGTTACTGATAAATTAAACACCAGCACTGGATATTTATTGATTTCTTTGTTATTGCCCTGGTTCACTACCTTTTCGATCCCTATGTTGATTTGTTTAGGAAGCATCCTAGACGAAATCCTTAAATCCATTCATATCCTTAGGTGAAATGGGAGATATAAGAGTAAGTTGATCCATTTGAAATAAGTACTTAAAGCAATTTTACGGTATGTCCCTCGTGAATCGGCATCTAAGTTGAGAACGAAAGCAAGCATGATCCTATAGGATGACCAGCGGGAAGGTCAGCGCGTCTGCGCTTTATTGTCCCCTCAGATATAAAGACGTAACTTTTTTTTAGATATTTTGTTTGGCATGGAGTTATTTCAACGTTTTTTCTTTGAATTTGGTCTGTTGTATTTGCTCAAAAGAATCTAAACGTGCTAATTTGAGTCCTTTTTTATTGCGCGTGCATAAATGTAGGTCTTTTTTTAATTGTGCAACAGACAGATTATATGTTGAAATGTTAAGTTTAACATAATAGTAGTAAATCTGGACATGGGTTATATATTCTGAATTATTATCCCCGATTCGTTTGTTCGGATTGCCACAGAAAGTATTTCTGTATGCTAGTCTTTGCTCCGATTTATCAAAAAGGCACCTACTGAACCTGAGCCGCAATAGAGATATCAATCACTATTGAGAGCTTAGTTTCAACTCTTGTAGAGTGCTAACGAAAGTTTGTGACAAAATGGATGTTAACTTCGGAACTTTATTTTGTAGTATGGCTGTTATTGTGCGTCACTCCAGGCGATGTGTTCATCCAGAGCGCGGAGACGTGCGTGATTACGAAATTTCATGTCGATCCTCAAGTGAATTTGAGAAAAGTAGTCGAGTAAAAGGCGGATGAAAATTATCAAAACTTATCTGATTGATCTGTTCACGGTATAAGGCTTAGCTAGAATTACTTGTTATTGAACCTCGATGCTCGTATGTTCGGCCGAAGTGGGTTAGAATTGATGTGCAGCATATGCGTTGCTCAGTCAAACGCAATATTGGTGATTCGTTTCGTCCTCAATGATGAAGCCTTTTTTTCCGCCAAGTTTAGTGCAGCGTCGGTTATGCGATGGCAAATAAATGATCAGGAATAACTAGTGCTTTTTTTAACGGATAGGTTTTAGGCTGTCATGTATGACTTTCGACGCATGGCTATCCGTTGAACCACATGTTTTGACTGCCTTGAAAATGTCGTCGAAATTCGTGCGTTATCTTACGCTCATCCGCTCGTGTGCATGATTCTATCCAAACGTAAACTGCTGTCATGGTAGGCCTGCGAGTCTCTCATTCGCAATGAGGCAGGCTTTATATTTCAACCGAAACTTGTTGACTGTACAACGCACGAATGACTTGACTTGTTGACTGTACAGCGCACAAATGGAGCTTATGTGGACGCTGGTATGGTGGAAGTGTTATCCTCGCCGACTTGTACTCATTTCTGCTGCTCGCTGGATCGCTCGTCTACAAATTCGTACAGAAACTTGGTCATAGTTGGGCACAAGCAAGTCTTCTTGTAACAATCTCTCTAATTTTATGAGTTTCACGTACATTTATGGCATGCGTGGAGATTAAAACTTGTGCACTTTGTCTAGTCATGTTGTGTGAATGTAGAATGTTTCCTAGAGATCGGTTGGTTTAGTTGCCGACTTTGAGGACTGCAGAAAGGTGAGCTAGGGATAAAATATTCTAGTGACTAAAGTCATGTAACATGAGCTTTTGCAACGCTTTAACATTTGGAGACTTGGTCTGGTGGTGATTTTTGCAATAAAGGCAAGTACGGAAAACATAAAGGAATAACGTGTGGTAAAGGCACCTGGAAAAGTGACTTTTAATTTTTTCCGTGTGTAATTTATCCTGTGATGAGGCCAGACATTGAGGATTGTGGTCAATCAGGTAGAATAGAGGACTGCTGTTGCACGAAACTCACGGAAGTGTGCTTAGCAGATGATGCTTCTAGAGAGGATATGCAAGAAAAAGATAAAGAAAAGATCTTGCAAGCACCAAGCATGCAGGGCTGTTTAGGTTGGCTAGGTGGAGGCCGTGCATAATAGATAGTAAAGAGTTAAAGAATATGCCTTTAGCAGCTTTGAAAGGAGGCTTTGGAGATCTGTTTTGTTTTTGAGAATGGTAGCCGCATAGCAGGACCTCCGTCAGATACAGTTTTCAGGGCTTTGTTTTATAAGGGAAATTAGTGAGCCTTGCCTTGTTGCTGTTAGTGTTGTTGCTATTACTGCTGTTGCTTATGAGGCCTAAAGGTGTACGTTGATCTTTAATTTAATAGTGCAAATGGTGTGCCTGTGCAGTTATTGAGCAACTCTCAACTAGCGGCGAAGTTCCCTTGGCTAAATGTTGAAGATATTGTTGCCGGTTCTGTTGGTACGTATTAGACTTGTTTCGATTTGTGTCGAAGCCTTGCCATCGGACTATATCTCCGTGAATTTCAGCTAACCTGCTCTGAGCCTCTGTTTAATTAATAAAATGTCTAGTGTACTATGTTCCGTCGCATAGACGAACTTGCAATTGCAACTTTACAGTATTATATTGGGATCATTATGCCCGACTTGTTTTGGCTCATTTTCCAGCAAGAAAGTCCGTTTTAAGTCGTTCCTGCTTGACCTCGTGCGTTCGGAGATCTGAGTGTTTTATTTTACTTATTTACTTATTTATTTTATATTTATAATTTTTCTTGTTTTGTTTTAAAGTCCTACCCGAATTCTTTTTTTCTAGGATGCGGGTACGAAGGCTGGTTTGATGGTTGGTCACTTTTATCAGCATTTCGTAAGAAGGCGATCAGTCTCGGTGTGGAATATATTAGTGGCTCAGTTACTTCCCTTAATATCCAATCGCTTGTGCGAGAGGCTCACGTAAGATTATTTCGCGTCTGTGGAATAGTGACATTTATCGATTGCTTGGCTGTTTATGGCATGCCCATGAGTCCGGAATGGCTTTTCTGACTTTGAAACGTCTTTCGAGCTGTTGACTATTTTCATGGGGCTGCATGTTACACTTGTTCTTATCTTTTTCTGTGTGATTGTTTGTGGTTGAGAGCTATGGTTGTCATAGCAGTCCATGGTTGTTGCGTTTCGTTAGGCGTTTTCTTAGATATGTGGGCAGTTATAGCGTGTTAGCATTTGGGGGGTGATCCTGTAATCCGTAAGTAACCGTGGTTGAACGATAACCGAAATGTTTGCGAACTTGCAAATCTTAGGCGATTTGCTACATGTGCTTATGGATAGTGACTGAGACAAATCTTTGGTGATTTGCTACATGTGCTTATGGATGGTGACTGGGACGAATCTTCGGCGATTTGCTACATATGCTAAGGGATGGTGACCG
>QQSS02122190.1:0-16254 GCA_003687565.2 Craspedacusta sowerbii
TGTATGTATGTATGTATGTATGTATGTATGTATGTATGTATGTATGTATGTATGTATGTATGTATGTATGTATGTGAGTATGTATGTGTGTTTGTATGTATGTATGTATGTATTTATGTGTGTATGTATGTGCTGATATGGGTATTGATATGTATGTGCGTACATATGTATATGTTTGTGTGTGTGTGTGTGCTTGTTTGCTTACCTTCTTTTGCTTGATCGTGTTTGTTTTCTACTCTTGATTTCAGCCTGATGAGATGCTTGATGATGTGCTGCTGCACCCACCGCTTATGCAGTCATACTTATCTGGCGCTGACAGCGACACTGAAGGTGAAAGTGAGTCTGAGTCGCCTTTGCCAGGAAAGCACGTGGAAGATGAAAGGTACGGGCTACTCATCGCATTTCGAATAGGGTTCCTGATACCAGTTTGCGTACTCTGAAATTACTGAGATTTTGTTGTTACGTTCATCCGTAAGAAAAGATTTCCTTCCAATTGTAGCGCTGAGCCTTCCTCGCCTGTGGACAAGGCCCCATCCTTGCCTCGGGAGCCGCCTGTTGTGGCAAAGACGGAAGAGGTACAGCAAAGCGAGCCTGTGGAAAAGAAAGAGCGTTCGGGAAGGCGAGACCATCGAAGCGACCGAGAGAAGAGTGATAAAAAGAAGAGAGAGTCATCACGCGATAGAAAGCGGGAATCTTCCAGTGGGGACGGGTGTGCAGTTGCCGCTATTTCTTTGCTTGGGGTTTTCTCCTTTCGCCCTTCTTCGTGCTGCCCCCCGGCTTTCGCTCCAGCTTGTTTTTATTGGTCACAGCGTACTCAGAACTTCACTGTGATTGTTTAATTGGTAGATTCTCATCGTATGTAGATTTTGCATTTGTAAAAAGTTCGGCATAACCGGTCGGATGTTGGCACTTAGAGAATGTGCATGCTATGTTCTTTCAATGATGTTTGCCGTGGGAATTGCGAGTCTATGATTGTATGACATGAAAAGCAAGTAATCGCTGGTTTGTATACACAGGGAGCGCAAGGAGAGCCGACGACGAAAGGAAAAACCCTCGGATGCAGATCGGCCAGATGGCGAAGCACAGGCTCACGCTGACATGCCTCCGCCGTTTAAGCCAGATGAACCGTCTGTGGTAAGCACCCGTCTGCTTGTACCATTCTTGCCCACCGCACTTAATCTTTATATTGCCTCCATGTCGTCCTCTATAGCCTGCCTTGTTCTTATTGAGTTTCACCTGCTTACTGCCATGATTTAATTGTACTCGTGCCCGATTGTCCTCAGGCATATGTTTTCACCTGGAAGATATGTCCAGTTTCCATTTTTTTTAATGGTTGCATGTGTTGTATACTGTTCATATATGTATATATGCTTCGTGTGGACGCTGTTGTAGAAGCTGGCTCCGGAACCCGCTCCTGCCAACGTGGATGATGAGGAGCAGACGGCACTCAAGGAAAAGCATGGCAACTCTGTCAGGTTTGCATTGTTCCATGTGAGTCTCATGGGCTTTGTGCGTATTGGCCTCGGAAAAAAGAGCCTGGAGTATTGTTGTCGTGTCATGAACGAGCCACATATTGGTTATCAACTAACTGCTCTGCCTTTTCGTGGCTGCCTACATTTTGTAAATGCTAGTTTTGGTGATGAACGGAACGTCTTCTGTTTATAATTATTTAAAGCAAAGAGCCCTTTTCTCGTGCCAATGAAACTGAACGAATAGTTTTTATTGGGATATGTTGACCTAGACGAAAAGAGGCAAGATCCTTTGAACGAGGACGATTGCTCGGGCTTGTGGCGAACGCAGAGTTCTTGTGACCGTGTATGGCTTGTTTGTGTTCGTTGTTGATGTTGTGATTATTTGTTCCTGCTGGGTTGTGTGGGTTGTTTCGTTGGTTATCGCATGTGTTCAGGCTTTACAGTCGGCAATTTCTAAGCTCCTTTTCGGCTTTTGATGGATTCTTTCAGAGTGTTTCCGTCGGAGATGCGAGACGAAGAGAAGGCTGGCGACAAGCGGAAATCTGTGCGAAGAGTAGATCAAGATGAAAGTCTGGTAATTAAGAAGGTAGGCGAAGCTCGTGTAAGTTTTCTTCTTGTTACAGATAACTCTCTATTCTTTAGACTAGTCATGCTTTTCGTTTTGTTAACATTGACCTGATCGTGTGCATTTTCTTTTTTCTTTTCTTTTTTCTTTTCTTTTTTTCATGTTTTGAATGTTCTTAATTTCAGGACACAGATGGGTGGGATCCCACCCAAGCAAGAGAGACCTCGCGAGAAGTGCCTCCGTATCGTGAACCGCGCGTCGATTCGTACAGAGAATCACCACCTCCACGTGAAGTCTCCCCTCTCTACAAAGAACCCACTCGCGATCAACCTCCGTATCGAGAGCCGAGTCGGGAGCAGGCTCCGTATGTAGAGCCATCTCGAGACCGACCACAATTCCGTGAGCCTGCGATCGAAAGACGCGAAGCTCCGAGGGACTACCGAGAACCACCGAAAGAATTCGGAGAAGCACCGAAGCGGGATTTGATGCCTACTCCACCGCCTCATGACGAAGATAAGGTACCAAGCAAGGTGCTAAGCTTACAAGACCGAATGAGCAAGATCGAGCAGAAGGTTGCTGCCAAGGTAAGTTGACTGCGGAAGGCGAAAGCCTGTATCGCCTTGTTGCTGAAGTGGATTTTGTGAGCCTTGCCTGATTTTGTGACTTAGTATCTGATGTGGTATTTTGTTGCGTAGCATGACTTTGCTGTTCCTTCACTGCCAAGGGTCCTGACCAGTCGGCTGATGCGCCACCACGCCCAGCTGCTCCCCGAAATTACATCATTGACAATAGAAGCCGAGGCCAGAGGCAAGATTTCTATGCGGAGAGCTCTTTCAGACCTTCGCCGCAGTTTGCTGAGGTGACAAGAGTTGCACCTGCAGTGCCGCCTCCTACCGCACCCAAACCTACCCCCTTTCCCAGTGACTACATGAACCTGCGCGAGGCGGTTCCATCCAAAGCTGTCCCAGATGGATACGACTATGTCAAGCCTCGCCAAGAGCCTCAGGCAGATACTTACGGAGCTGACTATGACATCCCGCGAAATTACCGCAGCTCTGGCGCCCCTGGCGAATACCGCCCCGAGTCAGAGTCGAACTACAAGCAGCCCCCACCATCAAAAGATCTGAACGAAAACTACCGCGTTCCAAAGTCGCACGCTGGAAGTTCTTCGGCGATTGCCCCGAAACAGTCCGGCACGAACAATGGAGATTACCCACCGTACCGGCTACCCAAGGAGCAAGAGCGTGTCCAACCTGCGCAGCCTGTGGCTAAGACTGGCTCTTCTAGCTACAATGGCTTCCATGCGAAGTCACCTCCACCGGAAAAGTTAGTGGCAGTTAATTCCAAGTAGGGTTTCGATCGCAAGCCTTCGTGAAACTGTGCGAAATAACAAGCGTACCGTCATCTTTGCCCGCATAACTTAGATGTCTGAGTTTAAAATTGTAAATCCGAGTTTAATTTGTTTACATTAGAATTACTTTACCTATTTCGATATGGGTACACTGAGTCTGAGTGTAATGTGTCTGAATTATAATTGGATCTTGCTTTTGGTTTGCAGTATACAGGACACCGAACGGTGATTTAATCATCTTTCGTGGAGCTTTTAAATTGCGAGGGTCTCGCCCGGCACTTGATGAAAGTTAAGAAATATGCTTATCAATTCAGGGAGAACGAACCTCGTGTAATTGCCACAGCTCGAGGTTTGTTCGATCATCGAGGTGGTCTGCTTGAATCCGCTGAAACAAATGTCAGCATCTACATCCCGGCAGGCGCTCTACCTGAAGGCAAGAAGCAAGAGGTTTACTTCAAAGTTTGCCAGGACAGCAGCGAAATGCCACCTCTGGATGCGGAGAGTGGTGAGTGCATTACTGCTTGCCCAGTATTGTTCACACGGATTCGTCATGTCATTCTAGCTGACGCGTTTACTCGTGGGTGGTTGTTTCATTAGAATTTTGTTTGGCTGATCCAGTTCATTGGATATCCAACTTGTTTGCCTGATGGTCGTTGTTGCTCTCGCAGGCGAGACGCTGTTAAGTCCACTGGTTATGTGTGGTCCACACGGCTTGAAGTTCCGCAAGCCGATCGAGTTGCGATTGCCTCACAAGGGCGCCAGTAACGATAACATGGCGTTTTCTTTAAAGTCGTCAGACAGCCCAGTAGGTAGGTGATGCAGAATATAACAATTCATTCCATCCCTTTATTCTGTTTGGGACGCATGGCAATCATTTCTTTGTGTATGTATGTATGTATGTATGTATGTATGTATGTATGTATGTATGTATGTATGTATGTTATCTATGTATGCTATGTATGCAAGTATGCTATGTGTGTATGTTGTGTGTGTGTGTGTGATGGGTGCGTGTGCGTATGCATGCATGGAGGGGATGTTGGAAAGAAGGATGGATGCATGTGTTGATGTTTTTTTATGTGGCTTTTGTATGTGCTAAATTTTTATGCATTGGTCAATATTTAAAATGAGAGCTGTCTTATTTGCTCCAGGAACTCATGTCTTTTAGGTCTTTGTATTAAGTCGTGCCTACTCTAAATCTCAACAGGTCATCCCGCCCAGTGGCAGAATGTGAAGCTGGGTGGGCGAGATATCGACTCTGGTCGGGCATACCAAGTCACGGACGACACTGTGTCCGTACTTGTCGATCACTTCTAGTTCTTTCATTATTTGGTAAGTTTCCCATCGCTGCTTACGTTTTTCCTGGTTGGAAGTTGTTTGGCTTGCTGTAACTCGCACAGCCTTGCGTGTAAAAGACGTGTGTCTGCGAGTAATTATTTTTCATACGTTCGCTATTACTTGTCGTGTTTATTTTCCAGCTTTAAAGGTTTTTCGAGGACGGTCGAGATTTCTATTGAGTGTTGTGCTGTCGTGCGTCATATGGAACCGAATCATACGAGTCTCGTCTCTCGTTGTCTTGTCTGCGATCAGTTCTATGCGATACGGTCTGGTTATAAAGACCCAGTTCTTCACTGGCTTGTACTGCACTGGCGTAATTTCACCGCGCCTGGCCTCTCGTTGACAGTCCTTGGGCTGTCGCGTGTCTTTTCGTCGGTCGCACCACTACGCATGGCGCTTAAAACATTGCAGAGGCTTGCTTTAGTATTGCACTCGGCACGTTACAGCTGGGATGTAGTCGATTCAGCCACTCGGCGCCTTGGAGTTTTAAATTCGCAATATGTATGGTAATGATTAGTTGCTGGTGATGATTAGTTGCTGGTGGTCAGGATGTGCGATCTTTGATGTAGGTTTTACTATGGATGAGTAAGATTTTCTTTTCAGGAATGTATTTTGTATGCACGTGCTAAGAAATAATAGTGCTTCTGCATTTGTATTTTTTTTTTTTTTTTTTTTTGGCAGGGGGTGATGTATAATTTTTTGTTGTTACGGTCTAAGTGTTTGAGGCGCTTGCGAATGGTCCTGTTTGGGAGACATGAACCAAATCTCCCATTTTTGCAGACCTTATGAAGCGTGCTGTGTGTCACAAGGCGTGTTTGTTATTAGCGCATCATGCTGAAAAATCTGGCCGGGATTTACAAGGTCTTGGTGTTTGTTTGTTTGTTTGTTTGTTTGTTTGTCGTTTGTCGTTGCTTTTATTTTTAATTGGCCGCTCAGTTGCACACGTGTGCGTATTTGTAATTGAGAATTCCTGTATTTATACCTGCGAACCTTTTGCTACGACTAGGTAATTGTTTATTAACCATTTGGTGTGTTGGCTATGCTGTCCAGTCATTTTATTGTAAGATATTTTTGATATCTCGTGCGTGTTTGTGTTTGTGTGTGGCTGTGAGAGAGAGTATCGATTTTTGCATGGACCAAGTTGAAGCAAATGTGGAGTGAACTTTTGCAATAAAAAAATAAAGATTGAAACGTCGATGTCATATTTGACATGGTAATTTTTTGCCCGTTCAATCTTTGTTTACCAGACCTAGGCGCTATGTTATAGTTCATTGGTCAGAGGAGGAGATTTTCGGTAAGCTCCATGACTCCGTTTCGTTGTAGGCTCATGCTTCCTCAGCATTCGGTTGAAATCTTTTAATTTTTGGTTGAAATCTTGCAGAGGTGCAAGTGTATTCTATGTATGTTGACCCTTTTTCCGGCCGCGGCTATTTGAGAGTGGGGTAAATTGGTGGACATGTTCGCGGTGGTCTTACAATATGACGCGGCTGAATATTATTTGGCTAGTGTGTCCAAGCCATGTGTACTTCTCGAGTTGTCAGTATATTACGATTTCTGCGTATTGTGGCGATGCCACGTGGTTTAATACTGGATTGTCAGCGCAGAGGTCAAGGTAAAAAGTCCTGGCTCGGAGTTTTCTAACGTTTACCTTGCAAGCTAGGTTGGGTTTGGGCGTTCGTGCTTAACTGCAAGTTTTGAGGATTGCTCTGCCTACTCTTGCGATCGTACTTGTCTATGTGTCCTGTTGCTCCTGTTTGGTCCGGTCATCTCCTGTTTGTAGCAGGATTCAAATTTGCGTGCTATCGGAAACTTGTTTTCTTAACAGGTCATCGTGTTCTTGAAGCTTCGTTTTTTGACCGTGCTTGTTGGAGTCTTGTTTTCTGGTGCTGCTAACCTCGTAGTGTGATCCTTCTTGTAATATACACGTGTAAATGTATGCTTTACTATTCATCGTGCGATTTCTTTGCTGCGAGTTACGAAAAAGTGCGTTCATTGTGATGCAGTTGACTGACCTTTGAACGCTTGCGGCTGCTTCCAGAAACTCGTTTTTCCACAAGCCAACACCTTGCCATAACACCTTTTGCTTACATGTTACCTTAGGAAAAGTGTGCTATCGTTATTGTATTGTTATTGATTTCTTCACATTGTTCTCTTAGTAAACCTTAGTAATCACTCCATAGAATGCTTAGTTTAAGAGAACCGACACGATTAAGGCTATGTATAACCAGCTAGGAGCAGGATACTTAACTCCTTTGCAGGGAAGTTTTTGGTTGGGGAATTTTAGAGGTAATTCTTCGTGTTGATGAAAGAGTGAAGCACCCATGCATTTTGTGTTATTAGACCCGTGCTTTTCAGTAAATTTAGTAGGTAGAGAAAGCCTGTATACATCGCGTGACCTAATACCTGCATGAGCAACGATAGTGAAAGAATTTATCGAATGCTTTAGGCAGTTTGTGATAGTGCCAAAAGGCAAAAATTCAGTCTGGTTTAATCTTCAAATCTCAGCATTTCAAGCCGTGAAAATAAGCTCAAGGAGAGTGTGCTATAATCAGAGAAAGTAATCAGTCTGACAGCCTGCTTTTGTCGTTTGCACATTCTACATATCAATCAATCTATTTTCTCGATTATAAGTCGTTTACAATAACGCTTAAAGACAAAATCAAGATAGAAGATCGGCTTTGCAAAAGCGCATACATAATCGACATAATACATAATACAAGTTGCATACATATTTCACTTGCTCCACTTGTCCAATTAATTTCACTTGTAAATGTACTTGCATCTGCATAATGGCAAATCTTTTCTAAAGCAGACGATTGGCTTTCGTTGATATTTTTGCGGGTTCAGACGTTTGAGCTCTCCATGATAGATTAGAATCAAAGATAACGCCTACATATTTCATTTTATGGGTAACGAAAATTATTTTTGTTTTAACTTTCAACGTTAACCTAATGTCACATCGCTTTCTTCAGGGCCGACAAAGCATTGTGTCCTATGAGTATAAGTATTACCTTGCAAAAATTTGTTGGAACCGTGCTTTTGGCGCGTTTTCTAGGTTCCTGAGAATTATTTCAGTCCTTGGCTCGGAGGAGGGCAGATAGGTGTCTCTTAAATGGTACCTTACTAATTTTCAGATATATTTTCAGATTAAGGAGATCGCTGAACGATGTGGGGCCTGCGTATCTAAGCGATCTAATGCCGTATTTTACAGTACGAACATTGGATGAATCCAACTTTCCACCATCCTTGTACCTTGTAGTTTCGGAAATATTACGCCGAAAGAAGGGTTTTAGAGCAGAGGGTACCTCGCCAGAGTTCCAATCGTGCATAAAAAGAGATCTGTTTAACTACCTTGCAGCTTAGGATAGCCATTCACGCAAATAAAGTAGATGTTGTTTCGTGATAATCGAAAAAGGTCATCACCCTAATAGCTTGTCTGAAATGAAACCAAATCTTACGAGTCTTGTCTCTCGTTGTTTCGTCTGCGATCAGTTCTTGGCGATACGGTCAGGTTATAAAGACCCCGTTCTTCACTGGCTTGTACTGCACTGCACTTAGCAATCTTGAGTAGACGTGTGGGCACGCTATGTCGTCCATAAGCTTTGGATGTTTGGACGAGAATTTATTATCGACGCCACTTACCCTGCGGTAACAGGCAAGAAAAAACATGCTCTGATTAGACGTTATCTTTAGGTAAGCTTTAAAGTTATGTTTTGGTTGTGGGATTTTTATTTTATCTTCTTGTCTTAACACGAGAATTCGCCTGCTGACAGATGTACAAAATAGAAAATTTAATAGAAAATTATATAACACAGCACAAAGTAAGTTGCGACTAGTCCGGTTAGAAAGAATACATTACATTGTGGGCATGGCTCTCCGAAAAGGCTGATAGTCTTTCATGGTGCACCATATTTTTCGGGATATCTTTACACGAATGTTCCATAGATCAATCAAGTTATCCGTTTCATATTGCGGCTTGCATTAGCTAGGAGTTCAGCAATACCTCAGAGTCAGCTGAGAAACAAAAATTGAAGCCCACGGCGAAGATACTTGCCTCTTGTACTGTGGCAAATGTGTAACTTTAATAGTACTTGTATGTACAGACCACGTGAACTCCTAGGCTGATAACATGACTTTGATAAGAACCTCATAACATGACTTCGTTAAAAACCTAATCACATGACTTTGCTAGGATCCTGATAGCATGATTTTGTTAACCTGATAACATGATTTAAGATTATTGGAAGTTCACCAAACTTGGAATATCATGCCATTGAAAAATAACTTTCTTTACCTCAAATTTAAAGGTCTTAAAAGGATTTTATTATCAAGGCTTTGCCCAACAGATGAAAAGTACTCATTAAATGACGTGGTCACACTTATTGGGCCATCATAAATGTTTCTATTAAGCAAAAATACTAAGAGCAAGAAAGTGCTTAGATTTTTGGACAATTTGATGAATCGTTTATTCCGTCCCAAGTTTTTTAATTTTAGAACTCTTTAGAACTGACCGCTTGTCTTGAAGAGCGCTTTTGCCACACAAGGATCGACATCCAAGCTTTAGCTGCCACTCAGAAGAAAAAGATCAGCTTGTCTTAAAGGCTAACTATTTTCCATGCTTTAGTGTTTACCTGACCATAATTATTCCACCCTATGTTTACTCCATTGTCCTGGAATGTCGCAATGGTTGCTCAAGTCGTAATCTGTGCTGTGCCAGTGACGACGGGACAATCGGACATGGTCCCGTCGTTCGCAAGTGTGTCGGTTTGTAATGGAGTTGCGAAGTGTTCCACGTGGGATTGCAATGCTTAGGCCTTTGGTGCTGTGATAGTTTATACTTACTTATTGCTTGCTTTGATCTACTCGAGGCGCCAAAGAGCCGGTGGTATATCACAGCCCAGCTTTCATGTGTGGGGTGTTGATGCCTGTTTCATGCAGTTCTTTAACAAACCTTAAGTTGTTCCTCGTAGGCACCGAGGTTGCGACGCAAGCAGTTTTGTATTTTGCTCTGTTCTTAGTTATAGCTTCTGTTTACTTTTATTATCTTGCTTTGTTATTGGGTGCTGATGTCTTGTTTGAGCTGATTCGTTTGTGTGAGTGTGTGTGGTTGCTTCTGTACTATTTTATTTTTAGAGATAGTGCTGGAGAAGGGAAACATGTTTTTACTTGGTCTTGCTATTTTTGGCTCATGCTGCTGGCGGATTTGTGCAGTAAAAGTTGCATTATCTGAAAAGTATAATGTCCGTATGGCCGCTGACACCCCTATTCTGAATAGACGGCTAGAACAAAACGCATCTGTAAGATGTTTTTACTTATTTGTATATGTTGGATCACTATTGAATCACACTTAATATTTTAACGATTAGCAATTTCAGATGCTTTAAAAAATCAATCACCACTTTTATCTTACATAAGCCAAAGCGCTGTAAGCTATTCGTAAGGGTATACAGTAACCACCAAGTAAAGTAACAACCAGTCAATGTGCTTGCTTGTAACAGCAAAGATTTGATAACAATGAGCTGTTTGCTAGTATTGCAGTTGGACTTTCGAGGGAAAACCATATCAATGTCTGATACTCTCTAAGAAGTGCATCAAAGCTTATTGTCACAGATCCCAACCACTTAGGGATTAAAAGAAATTGTGCAATTTAATATAAAGAGATAAAAGTTTATTTTCTATTAATGCCTGCACTGTAGCTATTGCTACTGCTGATAGTGATAAATGATCGTTGAAGAATCATATTAACTATGACATCTATCACAACAACGGGTGGTAAAAACATGCGCTTGATGACTTTTAGTTTGGTTTCCCATAGTCATGATGTTATTTCTCGTCTTCTGCTTACATAAATATATATCTGTAGGTATAATAATCTCTTTTGATGGAACAAAAGTATTTGGTCTAAAATGTCATTTCAACTGCTTTAATGTTTTTATGTAACAATAAACCTAATTGAATAGAAACTGTAGTAAAGATCTTCACGCAGGTTGTCCATGCTGCTCATGATGACAAGATCAAAAGATTTAAGAATCATACTGGCATGGATGGTTCCGCTCCTATCGGACTGAAACCTGAGAGGTCCATGTCGTCTGGTTTCGTTTCCTTACAGCAGCCAAGCAAGGACTTCTACAATGTTGAGTCTAATGCCAACTTTCGTTCGCCACGTGCCGTTACAGATGAGCCCAGAAAGTGCTACCCTGGGTATTTTTTTGACGGCAACACATGTGTTTGTGACTACTCACTGGATGGCCTGGAGAGGTAAAGGATCTGGTTTGCATCGTTGTCCTTATTCGGTTTTTTAGTGTGTCTAACTTCAGGCAAGAAATCTTATTTCTGACACGCATGTAGACTGTCCATATGATCTGATTTGGATTGATTTTGTATTGCACGAACTGTTTTTTATGCTTGTACCTGGTTATTTATGCCCTCTTTTAGATGTGACCAAGGTCGCTTTGTTTTTCTCAAAGAGGGATATTGGGCTGGGATGGTGGACAGTGACCTTGTAACCCATGCCTGTCCTAGAGGTTATTGTGTCTGTAACAGAAATGCGTCAGGGAAAGGATGTTTCTATGACTATGAAAAGCCTGATGAGATTTGCCTTACTGGACGAGAGCGTCTGTTGTGTGGTCATTGCAAGGATGGCTTAGCTGTTGGTTTGCGTTTTTATACTTGCCAGGATTGCAGGGGAACTGGCTGGTTTCTATTCTTGTCACTGCTGGTTGTGGTAATCGTGGCTCTGGTTCTTATTTATCTCAATGTTGGCATACCTGCTGATGTGAGGGGCATATTATTTTACGTGCAAGTCCTGCCATACTTCTTCCCTCAAAATGATGAAATCGGCGACTTTGTCAATGTTGTGACCGGAATCATTGACTTAGGTCGCCCAAGTGACTACCCATTCAATACGTGTGCTGTGCCGAATTTGGGCAATTTAGATGCAATCGCTCTGAACTATGCAACCCCCGTTCTTGTCCTGATCATTCTTGTTGTTCTTTATATGTGTCGTGGAAGCATTCATCTCAAACGGCCTCGCCCGTTTCAGTGCTTTTTTGTTCTCCTGGTTTTGATGTACAAGTATCTCGCTGAGACAAGTTTCCTGCTTCTGCACTGCGTGGATGTGGGAAGTAAGTGAGGAGCTCTATATTAACTCTTGCATGTGCGCATGTTTGTGTCAATCTAGGTTGATGTTTCTTGTGAATTGAGGAAGAGTGTTCTTGGTTTGGCTGTGGTTGTTTTGCAGACATGAAAAATCAAATACTATGCTATTCGAGCTCAATCTCTATCTCATCGGACTTAGATCATGCCTCTTCTGCATATAAATAGTCCAATTTGCAGTGCTTAGCGACTAAGACACTTCATGGGTGTTTTCTATGTGTAATTAACTAGGTATGCATGACCATTTATTCATCTATGCTCAAAAGAAACTAGGAAGCATTTTATATAAATCTATGCTCAAAAGAAACTAGGAAGCATTTTATATAAAACATGCTCTCTTCAGTCCTTTTGTTTGCAATTAGCAGGTCCAGTGATATATACTGAGCCAATAGGCTACCAATGCCCACGAAAAGTTTCTTACAGACATTGAAAACGTTGAAAGCATTGATTAAAGCATTGCTCTCTCTCTGATATAATCGACAATGTCCAAAGTAATTGATTAATGTCCTTTACACTAGGAGACTACGTCCCAAGTATCTCGTGGTGGTTTCAGTACCTAGGAGTCTTAGTAACTTGTGTTGCTTTTATGTTTAGATAAGAATGTGTTTTATTATGACGGCAGCATTGAGTGCTACACTGGTCGTCACCTAATTTATGCGGTCATAGCGTTGATCGTGATTATTTTGTTTGTTGCAAGTCCGGTCATTTTCATCTTCTTCGCCATGCGCAGAATGTGTTGCTCCCGATTTCGTCTGCCACAGGAAGTCCAAGATGTTATCGGACACGGATTGAGGTTAGACTTGGGAACCTTGTTCACCTGTTGTTTACCTGGGAAAAAAAGCGCTGTCTTTCTTATTCTTTAAATCAGTACTGCTTTGCTTACTTGAGAAAATATCCTTACGACTTCTGAATAACCGTCTTGCCTTTGACAATTGCAGGTACATTGACTTGTCTATTGAAAGGCTGCGGTGTCAGCATTGCAAACACCGGAGTCCCCGTACGTGTTATGAGGAGAACTTCATCGACGACAAGCGATACTGGTGGGCTGTTGATATGCTGCGGAGGGTCGCTCTTGTCGCCATCTTCATATACTTCAATTATTGGGAAAACAAAGTGGTTAGAGCAGTATTTTTCTATAGCGAATTTCTGACCAGTATCTTCTGTGTGTTCGTTTGTTGTGCAGACTGCGTTTACTGCTCTTATGAATTGTTTATACGCCAAATGACTTGTGTGCTCGGGAAATTTGCTTCTCTTCATTTTTTTTTTATTTGCTGTGAGCCAAAACGGTTGATGCGACTTTTATTTCAGTTCTTCAAAGTCTATAGAGCTAGCTTTATGCTCTACATTCTCCAAGCCAATGTTTGATCTGATATATAGCCTTGAGCTTTCAAAGTATCAAATTATCCTCGCCTCCGTCTGAAGCCGTGGGAACAGGTTCTGATGCCAGGAAACGGTTGTTTTCATGTCGCTGCAATGCCTGTCAAGAAGTAGATGACATATATGGTTCTTTTCACCATTGTTCTTGACATTCTCTTCAAGTCGTAACTTCTAATTTCTGCTTGGAAATTGTTATCCTGATGTGTTGGGATGTGATACCCTAAATTGTATTCATTTTAAGTCAAGTCCTTTAAAATTCGCGGAGAGTATTTACTGAGGATTTCTGGAAGTTTTCCTTTTTTGGTAGCATCAAATTTCTGTTTTAGGTTGCTCTTAGCATCGCTTCGCTGTTCATACTTTGCATACATTGCCTGGCGCAGCCCTACAATAACGTGGACAGCAAATGGGCGAATTCTATCGAAACGTTGTATCTATTTGCTCTGGCCTTGATCGGCCCTGTTCAGACCCTCGATAACAAGCTCGTACGACAGGGGATAACGATTTTCATTTTGGTGGTCACATATGCCGGAGGACTTTTCTACTTCTCCTATAAAGTGTGGGACTTTTGCAGATCTTGCTCAACGAGACAGGCGTCTGAATCGGCTGGTGGCTCATCGACTCGAAATGATCTTGGTGAAGTGAGTGAGAGCGTGGAAGACGTTCCTCTCAAAGGCGGCGCCCGGTTTCCACACCGTGTCGTTGAAAATTCTGCGTCGTTATCATGAACACGCACGCACACACACACACACACACACACACACACACACACACACACACACACACACACACACACACACACACACACAAACACACACGCACACACACACACACACACAAACACACACACACACACACATACACAACTTGAGGGCTCCGGAAAAACGCACTCGTGTGTCTGAAGAGTTCCGTATAAATGTTTTATCGCTGAAGGTTTATTGGTTTTTTTTTTCAGAATATCGTGTTATTTTCGTGAGAATAAGTTTGTGTTCGACAATTGTGTTTCTTCTAATGCTTTCTTTTTTGGTAAATTAGTTAGAGTTGTTTGGCTTTTTGTTTGTATATTTGGCAGTCAGATAATATATCTTTATTTTGTAACCAGTCTATTCTCGTAGTACGCAATCAATTGGTTTCAAAGTAGTGGCTTTTGTAGCTTTCCTGCAAAGCTGGTTTTACTTTTGGACAGATAATTGTGGCTGACGGACGAGTTATAGTTCAAATTTTGTTTTAATGATATGAACATGGTTTTCTGTGGTATTAAGGTTTAAAGTTAAGTAGAGTATGTAACGCTGTTCTTTCGTTTACAATAAAGTTGTTGGGTGAGTCGATTTCGCCGAGCCCATTGCTTTAAACCAGTTAAGGACTCCATTTTAAGATAGTTTGCTTTCCTTACAGATGGTCTGGATACGTAGAGAGCATTTTAAGGAACGGTCTGCCCTGTTGTTTAGTATACTGGCCAAAACCGACTGCAGTAAGCCACGCTCGTAATAAACTGTTGAGTGGATTGTTGGCACATATGCTTGCTCTTTAACTACGTATTCTATTGTGATGGTATAGCCGGTCTTATATGAAAATATAATGATAGATCTACGGAGCCGCATTCTCTACTTTTGCAGAGATTTAGTGATTTAATTTGCTTTATGTAGACTTCCCTTTTTAAAGACTGTATTTTTAGTAAAGCAACTATCGGCCTTGTGATAGCTTTTATGTCGTGTAATTGTCTTGATCCGGGTTTTGATCACATTGTGTGACACGCAGAGGTTTGACCTCAGGTGTCGTATCTGTTTGCTAGCATGTTAGTAGTTTTGCTTGGAAATTGAAGTCACGCCGTCCATTTTTTCCGCGAAAGCTTTTGCATATTTGGGATATTCAGTATGTTAACCGGGCAGGTTGTAAGCAGGAATAAAAGTTTGGATTGTCAAACCGTCAATGGCAAGGTCATATACTGCTTTTTGGTGCATCTCCATGTCCTGCGTCTGACGTATTACATGTGAAAGGCTTGTATAATCATGTTTTATGAGTTCGAGCGTTTTGGCTGATTTTTCAGTACCGCGAATATACCTTTGTATACGATTTTTCAATACCAAAAGACTACCATCGACCATGTCAGCCGTCTATTATACGCGCTAATAAATGCAGCTCGTTAAAAAGGACTTTCTTAAGTCGTTTTTGAAGCGCGGCTTGGTCGTAATGGCAGGTTCTGATTGACTGGTTTGTAACGGAGAGCATTTGATATGGAAACAAAAAAAAAAAGTATTTCGAGCTAAACTGACTAATTTGTGTCCAACTGAAAATTTGAGAGTAGGATCGCGGCCATTAACAAGATATTTTATTGATATGTTTGTTTCTGTACTCGTGAAAGAAAGCAACGATAAGAACAGGCGTGGTTATATTTAGGAGTGAATGTAAACTCGGTGGTTGGTGATTTTTATCATCAAACCTATGTTGAGCTAACATGAAAAGCATTTATTTTGTAATTCGATGTTTTAAACACGCACATGTTTCTAATGTTTTATACTCGTTTGTTGATTCCAGTAATAGTTCCGGGCTCCAAATATCCTCCCTAAAGTTTGTAGAACTTTAAAATAGGTCATGGGCTAGAAGAGGTTTTACTTCTACGTACTACCATTTTCTAAGCATGTATGCAATCGTGTTGAAAGTTTAAAGTCAGCTTTTGCATCGCAGTGTAAAACTCACATTGTCTAGCCTGTTTTCGTTGCCACTTGACTATGGCAATACCGACCGCTTGATTCCTGTTCCTGGGGAGTATCTGTAGCGCTTTCCAACTGCAGTTATCCTGTCTAAGTTTTTTAATCTTATTACCATCATGATCTCATGTTTAGGATAATGGCGGTTGTGCAATAATGTACACTTGTACATGGATGCATTTTTGTATTGTGTTAATTTTATGTACGTGCTTGTATATATACACAAACATATATATATGTATATATATATATTTATGCGTACGACATGAGCACTTTTGTCCTTATAGAAGACTA